>CM040123.1:314930850-315153955 GCA_022559845.1 Amorphophallus konjac | reverse complement strand
ATAGGTTAGGTGCCATTTGGGTGCTTGCCGGACGTTAGCAACAAAAAATTGAAATGATAAAAACAACAAAAAAGGGGGAAAAGAAAATGTACATATTTGCAAACAAAAAAAATATTTTATGATAAAACAAAAAAAATGCCAAATATAAAAAAGAAAACAAATTAATTTTGCATGATTGCATTTGCGTGCAGCATCTCACTTTTAATACCGCTTGCATTCGTGTGCTTGCCTGTCGTATTTATCAGCACCGCATCTTTCCCTTGCCTTCGCTAAATAAAGGCTTGGCCCCTTGACCAGTTATCAAAGACAGTCACAGTGACCATTTGCTTATTGAGCAAGGGGCCAAGTCAGAACAGAAATTCTGATTTGTTTGTTTCAGTGATGTGTGCATGGATTCAGGCAACAGAAGCAAAGGTGAAAACCAAACAAACCGAACCTTATATTTTATTCTAAAAACCAAAAAAATTACATCAAGTTCTGCCCTCTCTCTCTGCATTACTCGTCCCACTACTCTTCGGGCAAAACGCTCTCAAAGGTGCTACCCAACTACGAAAAGCGGTACTCCTACCGCTCTGTACTCCCCTTCCTATTCCCACATCTCGGCGTTGATCCACGGAAGCAGTAGAGAAGCTACCAACACGAAAGCCACGCTCTCGTGCTCTTCGGTAGCGCTCCTCACCATCTCTCAGCCACTGTTCAGCAAGGCCAAGGCTGATTCGGAGTTCGAATAGTTGGGCCTCCATGGCCCTTCGTTTCCTCCCTTTCAGTCAATCTGTTGGCTCTCTCTCTCTCCGCGTCTCTCTCTCTCTGCACGTTCTCTCTCACGGTCTTCCCTCTCCAATTGGAGAGTGATCCTCAGTTCCACGGCATCCCTAGAGGAGTCGTCATCAGGATGACGCCGCAGTTCCCTCTCCAGTTCTGCTATCCTAGCCTCCTTCTGCGCAGCTTGGGCAAGCGCTCCTTCCGTCTCCTTTTCCTGCCAAATGTACCATCTCAGATACGCGATAAGGCGTAAACAAAGAGAACTCAACGCTAAAACTTTTACCTGTATACGGAGCATCCCTTCTGCCTCCGCAGCACGCTGCGTGGGTGAGCAAGTTGCTCATGAAGCAAGTTAAGTTCGGAGGTAGGAATCCACAAGCTGGAGGAGGTACCACCTACTCCGTCGCTGGGAAGCAGCGCCAATCTGGGCATGCTACGACCGCGTGAATTAGCAGCCAACATCTGGAATCTGGGGTTTTAATTAGGAACGTACTGTATGTTGGATACGGACTGAATAGATCTAGAGGGGGGGGTGAATAGATCTTTCCCCCTTTTTGATAATTTACTAACTATCTACCAGATGAGCTACTGGTAATTAATGAATTATAGAACTAATGCGGATAGTAAAGATGCAAGCATACGTATAGGAAATCAAACACACACAAGCACACCACAAGAGAGGATTTTTAAGGTGGTTCAGTCTCTTCCTGAGACTTACATCCACCCCTTGCTTAACTCAAGCAAGGCTTCACTATGAGAATCTCTGATCTCAATCAAAACACAGCTGACACACAGCTTGTACCTGCTGACACACAGCTTGACTCTGCTGCCTCACAGCTTGACAATAATTGTAATCAGAAATGAAAAGATGATAAGAACAGGTGATGAAAGACAGGACTGAATATTGGCGTGTGTAGAAGAATAGGTGTTCAGCCTGGGACTTGATCACGCTTATGAAGAAGCCTAGACTCCCTGTTGATCTTCCAGTCAGTTGCCTTCGATTGTTCTGCTGCTGGAGATCGCACAGTCTTGAGCTAAGTCTTCCTTCTGCAGCAACGAGATTGCCTTTAACCTTTCTGCAGATTTTTGATTGGTGGAGAGCTCCTTCTTCCTCTTCTGTGTATATCTTCCTTGGCTTCTATTTCGTGCTCTCTCACTGCTCCCTTGTTCGTGATGTGTGTTCTTTTCGTTTTTCATACAGCCCTTTTATCAAGAGTAAAACTCTTCCCGCTCAATTTTCAGATCGAGCGCCAATCTGCTAGAAAACAGGGATCTGTTTAAATCCAATCGTTAGAACGAGTTTGACCACTTCTAAGCAAGATTGTTTCCTTGATTCCCGTGCGGAATCTTATCTCCTGAGCAGCCCAACAACCTGCAACAACCATTTGCAGGTTTTAAGGAACCAAAACAGAATTCGGTTAGAGTTCGGTTTTGGACGATATATAAACCCGTGGTCGACCATGACCCTGTCGCTGGTCGACAATGGGCAGTCCCCAGACGGCCGGTTCTTCTGGCTGAAACTCACGTCGCCCGTTGGTCGACCACAGCCTGGTCGCTGGTCGACAGGGGGCAGTTTCCAGATGGCCAGCAGTTCTGTCTGTTGCTTCTGTCTTTTCTGTGGTCGACCAGAGGCGGGGCTTTGGTCGACAGCCAAGGTGCTTCCAGAAGACAGATGATCTGATGCTTTTCTGGTTGAGTTCGTTGGTCGACCATAGCTTCTTCAGTGGTCGACAGACAGTCTTTCACGCTTATACTGATTTGTTGATTCCACTTGGATTTCAGTGAACCTGAAATTTGTTTAACTTATAAGATTTGACTTGAAGTTCCAAATGTATATAAAAGCATATTTGTCATCATCAAATAGGCATTAATTCAATGCACTATCTTTACACAAATAACCAAACCATTTGCTTTAAGAAACAAGATAGAACTTAGATTAGTCAAACATATCCTATTGTCATCATCAAAACCAAGGGATGCACAACATTCTCCCCCTTTTTGATGATGACAACCATGAGTCATTGTGACAAACAACAGATTATGAAATTCATTTGATATTGCATGCAAGGCTATCATAGCACAGATTTCATTCAGACAATTCGTTTGATGTGGCTTTCAAAAACAATAGCACTAATTACATGAGAGACTCAAAAAAGGATAAAGACACTGAGGACACGTAGACAAAGTAAACTTGACATCTAGACACACATCTAGGCAAAGTAAACTTGACATCTAGACACATCTATCTAGACACACATCTAGCACACAATGACACATAAGCACAATGACACATAAGCTTCTCTCTCCCCCTTTGTCAACAGCAAAAAGTGAACCAACGCGATGAAACAAACGAGCGGTCAGGATTTAATCAGCATAACTCATATTTTGGGAAATGGTTGAAGTGTACCCCCTTTCTTTAATAAGACATTTAAGTAACCTTTCCTCCCTTTCTCAAAGACCACCTTGTGACAAATTCGAGTGGGTCTTGTGGTTCAAAGAATTTGAAAGTATTGCCCCAATAAATTGACTCCCCATATCCACTTTCTTACTCACGGCTCCTTAAACTTATAATATGGTTCATGAGATAATTGTACTAGCTGAACAAGCTGAACAGTGTTTTATGCTTTATTTGCATATAGTGCATTAGGTCAACCATTTTTGTTGCCTTTTCGTTTTGAAATATTTAAGAGCTGTGGTCAGGTTTATCACATGCTTTTCCACACGAGGAGACACGCTTTTTACACGCCAGAAACCCCGGCTACTTAGCATGCCTAACCATTCCACTTTTAACTGGGACACACTTTTTATCCGTGAGGATATACGTTTATCAGACGCCAATATCCCCAGTTACTCAGGATGCCCAATTAATAATTTTGAGAGTGGCAGAGGTAGATTGAGTCTTCATGACATACATGTCTCCCACTTAATTTTTCAGCCAATTTTGCTTTGTGATAGAGAACAGTAGTTTCTCAGAACTCAGTCCATTGCTCTACCAAGAAGGCAGAATTATGGCGTATTCCATATACATTCATGCTATAGCTGCGTTTATTTTCACTGTCCAACACAGACACAGATAGAGAAATAGTCTCATTACTAAAAGCATAAGTTCTCAATAGTCTTGAGTCAGAGTCATAGTTATGGTTTGAATTTATTGCAGTAGTACAGGTCAAATTCTCATTACTACACTTAACCTTTACTCTCATTGATGACTTTGGTGATTTTCTTGTAAGATATGGTTAGGTTGTTCAATGATTTATTAAGGAATGAGTTTACACTTTTTACTCCCCCTCAATTTGTGAGTCCTTGCTGAAGATAGAAAACAATAAGTTGACCACAAAGAGATATTGAGACACAAGGAATGGGAAGTGAATGAGGATGAGTGAGTAAAGCAAAACTGAGCTCAGAGTCCAAAAAGTTCAGAAGATTTCCCACCAAAGCCAGCAGCCTGACTAGATCTAATTTCCCTTTTTCAGGTCCTTTGTCGACCATGGAGTGGCCTGTGGTCGACCTCTGTGTTGTCACAGAACCTGCCTGTTGAGAAGACTGCGTTCTGACAAACCTGTTGTCGACCATTGGATCGCCTGTGGTCGACAGCTGCGAATTCCCAGAGCTAACTATTTCCTGTCCTGATGCCTTGGTCGACCAGCGCCTTGTCTGTGGTTGACCATGGGAAGTAATCCGTAGATAAACCAGAGTTCCTCAGAGCTTGTTGAAATAGCACCCGACACTATAACCTCCAAAATCAGGACTTATCTAGTACTTAAGACCTAGTTGACACAACGTAGACAGAAGAGACAAAGACTGTACAGTGAACCCAAGAATATTATTATTTCAAGAATTTTCAGAGGAAATTCTACAAATTCCTAACTCCCTTCTTAGAGTTGAAAATCTGTCATTGTTAAGGGGTTTTGTGAAAATGTCTGCCAGTTGTTTTTCAGTTTCTACAAAATGAAGCATGAAATTTCCTTTGGAGACCTCATCTCTTAGAAAGTGATGACGGATCTCAATGTGTTTTGTCCTAGAGTGTTGAATGGGGTTTTTAGACAAATTAATAGCACTAGTGTTGTCACAGAAAATAGGTGCACATCCAAGATCTACATTGTAGTCTTGAAGTTGATGTTTTATCCACAAAACCTGTGTACCACAGCTCCCTACTGCGACATACTCAGCCTCAGCAGTGGAGAGTGCCACAGAATGCTGTTTTTTAGAAGCCCATGATATTAAACATCCACCTAATATTTGACAATAACCACTAGTACTCTTCCTATCAATTTTGCAACCAGCATAATCAGCATCTGAATATGAAATTAAATCTAGTTTGCAATAAGTAGGATACCATAAACCCAATTCTTGGGTACCGGCAAGGTAACGAAAGATACGCTTGACAGCCCCTAAATGTGAATCTCTAGGGCTAGATTGATATCTAGCACACATGCATACACTGAACTGAATGTCTGGCCTAGAGGCAGTTAAATATAGTAGGGATCCGATCATACCTCTGTATTTCTTGGCATCTACCATGTTACCTTTTACATCAGCCTCCAATGTTGCATTTGTCCCCATGGGTGACTCTATTGGTTTGCAGCTCTCCATGCCAAACTTTTTCAGCATCTCCTTTATGTACTTGGATTGATTTATGAAGTAGCCTTCTCTACATTGTAGAATCTGCAATCCAAGAAAGAACTGTAAATCACCCATTAAACTCATTTCAAACTCATTGGTCATTAGATTTGCAAATTCAGTACATAATGAAGCTTCAGTGGATCCAAACACAATATCATCCACATAGATTTGCACAATTAGTATATTCTTACCTTGGGTCTTGGAGAATAATGTTTGATCAATTTTACCTCTTGTGTAGCCCTTTTTGGTGAGGAATGAACTCAGTCTGTCGTACCATGCCCTAGGAGCCTGCTTTAAACCATACAAAGCCTTATGCAGTTTAAAGACATGATTAGGAAATCATCATTTTCAAAACCAGGGGGTTGTTCCACAAAGACTTCTTCCTTTACAAAGCCATTTAGAAAGGCACTTTTTACATCCATTTGCTGCAATTTAATTCCATGGGACGCCGCAAATGCTAACAATATTCTAATGGCTTCTAACCTTGCAACTGGAGCATATGATTCTTCAAAATCAACTCCAAATTCTTGGTTATACCCCTTAGCCACCAACCGAGCCTTGTTCCTCATAACAACTCCTTCTTCATTAAGCTTATTTTTATAAACCCATTTGGTTCCAATAACAGGATGAGATGAGGGTCTGGGAACAAGTTTCCAAACCTGATTTCTTTCAAATTGATTTAATTCTTCATGCATGGCATTTATCCAAGATTCATCTCTTAAAGCTTCCTCTACATTTTTAGGCTCAACTTGAGATACAAGGGCTAGCTGATCTAATTCATCAACTGTTTTAAGCTGAGATCTAGTTTTCCTCGGTTCATTAATTCCTCCAATGATGTTATCTAGAGGATGATCTCTGAGAAATCTCAGATTTTCAGAATTGTTACCTGGGATGATCTCTCCTTCGGGTTGATCATTGGAATCACCTTGCTTTGGTTCTGCTTCAGTCTCCATTGGTTCCTCTTTGCCTTCCAGAAATTCCCCATCTTCATCTTTGCCTACCTGTCCAGTTTTGTCAAAGTCATTATTTTCATCAAATGTGATATGTGGGGATTCTTCAACTAGCTGATCTTTGGTGTTGTAGACTCTATAGGCTCTTGATCGGTCAGAGTATCCCAAGAAGATTCCTGGGTCACTCTTTGGTTCAAATTTGTCCAATGATCTCTTGTCATTGTTATGAATAAAACACCTTACACCGAAGATCCTAAAATGAGCTAGAGATGGCTTCTTACCTTTGAACACCTCATATGGAGTTTTCGCACTAGATGGTCTTACCATTGCCCTGTTTACAATATAACATGCTGTATTGACCGCCTCAGCCCAAAATCTTCTTGGAAGATTGGCTTCAACTAACAAGGTTCTGGCCATTTCAACAAGTGTGCGATTCCTTCTTTCCACCACTCCATTTTGCTCTGGCGTCCTTGGTGAGGAGAACCTGTGATTTATTCCTTTGTTCCTGCAGAATTCATCAAACTCTGAATTTTCAAATTCTCCCCCATGATCAGATATTATTGAACACACTTTGGACTTACCATCCTGCTTCATTCTTCTGTAAAAATCCTGAAATTCATGAAAGGCATCGTTTTTATGTGATAAAAACATTACCCATGTGAATCTAGAGAAATCATCAACTAGTACATAACCGTACCTCTTACCACTAAGACTAGCAGTTCTTGTTGGGCCAAAAAGGTCCATGTGCACAAGTTCTAGTGGTCTAGAAGATTGACTTTCAGTTCTACCTTTGAATGATTTTCTTGTTTGCTTACCTTGGGTACATGATTCACATACTTTGACATTTTGAGCAAACGAAATTTCAGGTAAACCAGAAACCATTTTATTCTTAACCAATTTGTGCAGCACCCTGTAGCTAACATGCCCTAGCCTTCGGTGCCACAACCAAGTCAGGTCCTCCTTCTTGGCGGTGAGGCACAAGTTGGAGTGGGCTGGATCATCCAAGTCTATCATGTAGACATTATTTACTCTCTTGCCCATAAACTTAACTTTAGCCGAATTTGGTTCAAGAATTTTACAGATCTTAGAATCAAAGACTACTTGATGGCCTTTGTCGCATAGCTGACTGATGCTTAGAAGATTATATTCCAGGCCATCCACTAGCAGTACATCTTCAATGCAATTTGTAGATGTCTTACCTACCTTACCTTTCCCAATGATCTTGCCTTTGTTATTTCCTCCAAATGTCACATGTCCTCCATCTTTTGAGTTTAGCTCGGAGAATTTTGCCTTATCCCCTGTCATATGTCTTGAGCAGCCACTATCTAAGTACCACTTGTTGTGTATAGCTGCCAGACACACCTGCATCACAAGTTACACAGAAACTTTTGGACCCCAATGGTACCCGGGTCCAAGATAGCTTGTGAAATTATGAAATTGCTGCAGTAATCCTTTGGGAACCCAGATTCTGTTAGAGCAGTGTAAATTTTTATTTCTGAACTTGTTCAGATTGGGTTGCTTTTGTTCTAAAGCTTCTTTAATCTGAGTCCACCTTTGTGTATTCAAGTTTTCATTTTGTTTTACCCGAGAAAACCTGTGATTTCTGTTTGCTTGTCTGGCCATGGTCGACTTTTGGTATGTCTGTGGTCGACCATCGCGTCTCCAGAACTCAGCGTCTGTTCTGGCAGCACCTCTGGTCGACATCTGGTGTACCTGTGGTCGACCACTGCTTCTCCAGTAACCAGCGCCTGTTCTGGCAGATCCTCTGGTCGACAGATGAAGGGTCTGTTGTCGACCAGCCTGTCTCCAGACATCTTGTTTTCCAGATTTATGTCTTTTAACTTGGTTTAGTCCTTGGTTTGTTTGGTGATTTCTGTGAATTTGGGTTTCTTGTTTATTATTTTGAATCTTATATTGATTGACTGTTTTCTCTTTAAAATTTCTCTCTTCCTTGGTGACATTGTTCCTTTTGGAGGAGCATTCAGCTACATCCTCTTGTTTATCTTGGTATAGATTAATCAGGGGCCTTTTTCCTTTTGAGTCAGCAATCCCAGTTACGGTTTTTATTTGGAATTCCTTTTTAGCCGTAGGATTGTATCCTAACCCTTCTTTTTGAAAGTTTACTTTTATTCCCAAGACAGCATTTAAGTTTTCTTGACCTTGAGTCATTTTTTCCAAGGTCTCCTGTTTGTTTTTCAGGTCACTCTTAATTCTTTCTATTTCTCTTAGGAGTTGGTTGTTTTCTTCCTTGAGTGAATTGTTTCTTTCTTGACTTAACTTAGTTTCCTGTTCATATTCTTGAGTCTTTAGTTTTAACTCATCAATGTCATTTTTTAGCATTTCATTCTCTTCGGACATTCTCTTGTGGTTTTCTTCATCTAAGTCCATTTGATTCAGTTTGTTTTTCAGTGACTTGATTTCCATTTCTAGTTCAGTTTTGTTATCCATTGAATTGCTGTCTTTATTCAGTTGACTGATCTTCTTCTTCAAATGTTTATTTTCCTTTCTTATTCTTTCATAAGTATCAAGCAATTCTGAATATACTGCTTCCCAATCCGAACTAGAGAAGTCTTGAAATGGGGAACTTACCTCAAGATCACTGTTGTCTCCCTTGGCCATCAGACAGAGCTTTCCTTCTTCTTCCTCGGAAGTTGTTTCCTCTTCACTGCTCTCTTCCTCCTCACTCCAAGTGCTAATCATCGCCTTGGGTTTCTTGCCTTTCCACTTGAAGCTTGATTTCTTAGGAGCTTCTGGACATTCAGCCTTCATATGTCCAGGCTGCCTGCAATTGTAGCAAATGAGTTTGTTAGAAGGAGCCTTATGTTTATCAGATTTAAACTGGGATGACTTCCTTACCATGCCCTTTGGATTTCTGAATCCTTTACCTTCCTTCCGCAGGAATTTTTTAAATTTTCTTGTAAGCATGGCTAGCTCACCAGATTCTTCACCTGAGCTAGATGAGTCATCATTGTCAGACACCTCAGAGGTGCTTGTCTTAGTCTTTAGGGCAAGTTGCTTCTTTTTCTTGCCCTCATCTTCCTTTCTCTTCAGATTGACCTCATAGGCCATCAGGGATCCTACTAACTCATCCACTGTCATTGTTGTGAGATCCTTTGAGTCCTCAATGACTGTGGCCTTGGTATGCCACATCGATGTGAGAGACCTTAAAATCTTCCTCACTAATTCCTGCTCTTTGTATGTCTTCCCTAAGCTCTTCAAGCCATTAGTCAGTTGTACTAATCTGGCATACATCTCAGAAATACTTTCATCATTTTTCATCCTAAACATTTCATATTCTGAGACTAGCATATTTGCTTTTGTCTCTCTTACCTCGGAAGTACCTTCGTAGATTACCTTTAGACGATCCCACATTTCTTTGGCTGTTGCGCATTGGGAAACTCTTGAGAATTCTGTGGGGTGTAGTGAGCACTGCATCACGTTCATGGCTCCCCAGTTGACAGTTGATTTCCTGACCTGTTCTCTGGTCCAGGTTTCTTCATCTTCCGGTAGCTCAAAAGGTCCGTGGCTCACTACCCTCCACATCTCGTGGTCTTGCGCACGTAAGAACACCTGCATACGATTTTTCCAATAAGAATAATCAGTTCCATCAAAATATGGAGGTCTAGTTACAGAGTGCCCCTCAGCTATGAGGCTTTTAGAGTTCAGTCCGCCCGGTCTCTCCTGGTTGTTAGACCACATTTTTGGAGAACCTGCTCTGATACCACGTGTTGGATACGGACTGAATAGATCTAGAGGGGGGGTGAATAGATCTTTCCCCCTTTTTGATAATTTACTAACTATCGACCAGATGAGCTACTGGTAATTAATGAATTATAGAACTAATGCGGATAGTAAAGATGCAAGCATACGTATAGGAAATCAAACACACACAAGCACACCACAAGAGAGGATTTTTAAGGTGGTTCAGTCTCTTCCTGAGACTTACATCCACCCCTTGCTTAACTCAAGCAAGGCTTCACTATGAGAATCTCTGATCTCAATCAAAACACAGCTGACACACAGCTTGTACCTGCTGACACACAGCTTGACTCTGCTGCCTCACAGCTTGACAATAATTGTAATCAGAAATGAAAAGATGATAAGAACAGGTGATGAAAGACAGGACTGAATATTGGCGTGTGTAGAAGAATAGGTGTTCAGCCTGGGACTTGATCACGCTTATGAAGAAGCCTAGACTCCCTGTTGATCTTCCAGTCAGTTGCCTTCGATTGTTCTGCTGCTGGAGATCGCACAGTCTTGAGCTAAGTCTTCCTTCTGCAGCAACGAGATTGCCTTTAACCTTTCTGCAGATTTTTGATTGGTGGAGAGCTCCTTCTTCCTCTTCTGTGTATATCTTCCTTGGCTTCTATTCGTGCTCTCTCTCTGCTCCCTTGTTCGTGATGTGTGTTCTTTTCGTTTTTCATACAGCCCTTTTATCAAGAGTAAAACTCTTCCCGCTCAATTTTCAGATCGAGCGCCAATCTGCTAGAAAACAGGGATCGGTTTAAATCCAATCGTTAGAACGAGTTTGACCACTTCTAAGCAAGATTGTTTCCTTGATTCCCGTGCGGAATCTTATCTCCTGAGCAGCCCAACAACCTGCAACAACCATTTGCAGGTTTTAAGGAACCAAAACAGAATTCGGTTAGAGTTCGGTTTTGGACGATATATAAACCCGTGGTCGACCATGACCCTGTCGCTGGTCGACAATGGGCAGTCCCCAGACGGCCGGTTCTTCTGGCTGAAACTCACGTCGCCCGTTGGTCGACCACAGCCTGGTCGCTGGTCGACAGGGGGCAGTTTCCAGATGGCCAGCAGTTCTGTCTGTTGCTTCTGTCTTTTCTGTGGTCGACCAGAGGCGGGGCTTTGGTCGACAGCCAAGGTGCTTCCAGAAGACAGATGATCTGATGCTTTTCTGGTTGAGTTCGTTGGTCGACCATAGCTTCTTCAGTGGTCGACAGACAGTCTTTCACGCTTATACTGATTTGTTGATTCCACTTGGATTTCAGTGAACCTGAAATTTGTTTAACTTATAAGATTTGACTTGAAGTTCCAAATGTATATAAAAGCATATTTGTCATCATCAAATAGGCATTAATTCAATGCACTATCTTTACACAAATAACCAAACCATTTGCTTTAAGAAACAAGATAGAACTTAGATTAGTCAAACATATCCTATTGTCATCATCAAAACCAAGGGATGCACAACACTGTACACCTACCAAGGCGCTCGTAGCTCCGCGGGCATCGCCCAACTGTTGTTCCATCTCTGCCAAGCGAGTTCGTAAATTCGCTATCATGGCATCCCGGACATCCTGCAGCCTTACAAGTCAGCATTTTCACCAGAAAACCAAAAAAAAGAGAAAGAAGAAAAGAGAAAAAAGGGGAAACCTACCTCCACAAGTCCCCGGAGTTGGAGCCGCTCTGCGTACTTTATCCTATATAGACGCAAGTAGTCTTCGCTATCCCGTGCCTGCGATTCTACAATCATGCCACCCCGTTGCCAATCTTCGTACTGTTCGGGGAATCGCACGCGCCAGTCAATACAGGTCGCCGGTCCCCCCGTCTTTCTCCCGACACGAGGTGGCGCAGCTGAATCCACCCATTCTTGAGCCAGTCCTAAAGTCCTCATAACCAATCGTAGCCGAAGTGGCTCAATTTCATTCAGGCAGTGCATCCACAGTTCCCGTCCGAACCGGGCACGACTTGCTAGAACCCACGACTGGTCAGCATCGACCATGTCTGAGTAGGGTCTCCAGTTTACCATCGCTGCAGGGAACTCCTGTAGCTCCCGCCTTAGCACCATCAGTTGGTAGGTTAGGGGTGCCGCACTCATGATGGGTTCCCACCGCCTGGCTAGCGGCACCATCGTAGGTCGCCAATGCCGAGCTCTCCCCATAGGGAGGTAATAATAGCTCCACAGCTGCTCGGCGCAGGCCATCAGAACTTTGCAAAAACACAAAAAAAATACAAAACAAGCAAAACCAAAAATATCTGGATGAATGGTGTGAAACCACTCACAGTCATCTCACGATCCGTTTCATGGAATAGGCCTGCAAACAAGTGTGCCAGCATGGCGGCTCCCCAGGCATAATACCCTACTCTTTCAAGGTCTGACAGCAGCTCTAGGAAGCAACATTGGATACCGTCCCCTTTCGAGCCCAGTACCAATCTCCCCAAAAGGAAGAGGAGAAATCTCCTCAAATCTATGTTGCATCTTTCCCAGTCGCCGAAATCTGTGCAGTACATGGCGCGGCATCCTATTTCTATCCTTTCCATGAACTCTTCTGAGGATTCATCGTCCCGCCGACGAGTGTCGGTGAGCCCTAATGCATCCATCAGGGACGCCCTAGCTACCGACCTGTTTTTCCGACCATCCAGGTCCAAACCCAGTAACTTCTGGGCACCTTCTCTGTAGTCCGCGTAAGTGACTCCGGTCACTGCCTCGCCCTCTACCTTCAGGCTTGTGATCCGGACCACATCCTCCAAGCTGGGCACCATGTGCCCCCAGGGCATCAGGAATGCCCGGCTCACTGGGTCCCATCTCTCACACAAGGCTTGGATCAGGACTAGGTCAAGCTGGATCGGCTCGATCCGAAGGAAGGTACCAAATCCCATCACGTCTAGCCTCGCCTTCTGAAAATCTGGGAGGCCCCTGTACGCTGCTACTACCAACTCCCATAAGATTTGTGATTTCATCACAACCTACACATACAAGGAATGGGGGTGAGGTTTGGTCGGAAGAAAGGAAGAAAGAATGAGAAAATGGCAAGAAAACTTGGCTTACAAGTTGAGATTGGGCCCTTTCGCTGAAGTGCCCTTCAAGGTCTGAAAGCCTCCTGGAACTACTACCACTGGACCTGCTTCTCTTCGAGGAATGGGAAGATTCGCCCTCCATCCAACTCTCAGAATTTTGAACTCCTCCTCTCCCGTAAGAACTTGTGCTCCTCGAGTTAGTCCTCGATATACCTGGGAAGATAAAAGGGACAAGAATTTATAGAAATGGAAGGAGTGCGGGCCAAGATTACCTCCATCACCTGTCAATAATAGCCCTCGCAATGAGGCACCGTCCAAGCGGTCCCATGTGTCGCTTCACCGCTCGCACAGGGTGATTGACTGGACGAAGAATAGGACGAATAGCCCCTATGTTGTCTAGGGATACCCTATCATAATTTGGAGGACGTCCGCAAAATTTGACATAACATCCGGGAAAAGGAACTAGGGCCGTCATTATTGACTTCGACGGCAGATTCCCGTGGAAAATGGTCACAACAAGATGCGATTCTCTGCTTGGGGCGGAGTCTCGACAGACCTATCACATGGGAACAGTGCAAAGGAGAAGAAGTGTAGGGAATAAGGAACGCACAAAAGAACAAATAAACAGCAGAAAATCAAATCACTCCATTCATAATTCTACATAAGCTGTCACAAACACTACAATCATAGAGAGGTGGCGGGTCCACTAGCTCGCCAATCCTCACCATCACTCATCTCTCTGGGCACTCTCCTCCTCTCCCCCGAGGTGAGGGTCCCTCAGAAGCCTCCGGGAACCCCGTGCAGTAGCACCTGCCTCGCCTCTGGGCGCCTGCTCCGCAGCAGTGACTCGCTGCTCCTCCCCTGGCGTGGCAAAGAAGCCACTGGCGGCAAAGCGACCGGACTGGCGGAGTCACTCCCCGAACTCTCGCGCTCTCTCGTAGCGCGTCTCCATCCCTCCTAGCCTCTGCACGACGGCCTGAAGGCCCAGCTGGAGCTCCCTCACTTGGGCCTCCAAGGCCCTCCTCTCGGTCAGATCCCGCTGTCGCTCGGACCTTCTCTCGGCTTTCTCTCTCTCTGCTTCTCTCCTCATCATCTGCAGAAGAACCCTTAACTCCAGGATGTCTGGAGAAGGTCTCTCCTCACCGCGATGCCGCAGCTCCGCTACAGTCGCCACCCAGGCATCACGCTCCTCTTCCGCCCGGGTCGCGCGGGCCACCGCACCGGCAAGTTGCTCCCGGAGGGAGGCAATCTCGAGAAAAGGGGCCGAGGAACTGGAAGATCCGCCAGCCACTCCCACCGTCGCTGTCTGCTGGGCACGCTGGAACAAAATAAACAACGGCCGTCAGTGAAACTCTAAAATCTGAAGTTAAAAGTGCGGCACATAACTTACCAGGAGCGACAACTCATGTTGAGCGACGGCCAGCTGCCGCCTAGTCTCTGACAGATGGGCGCGCGAGCCGCCGATGCCACGCGTGTCCCCAGCTTGGGGAAGCCCCGCGTAGCTCTCTCTCTGCCGCCGCAGGAAGTCGACACTGTCCTGCACCAGTATACCCCCTTGCTGTCCAGGGAGACGTACGGGCCACTCCTCGAGCCTCGCCTTGCCGCGACTCTCCCTCCTGACGCGGCTCGGCTCGTCCGCACTCGCCCACTCATCGGCCAGACCCAGGGTCCTTGCCATGTCCTGCACCAAGAAAGGGGTCCCATATCAGTCAAAAGGAACGCGTCCCCTGTCTAGGACGCGTCCATCATTTGAGTGCAACACTCGCCGAACCCTTTTCCCCTCGCGCGGCTCGCTTCAAAACCCAAAATGAATTAAAAGAGGAAGAGATCGAAGCACCTACCGAACCGTGTTCACCTCCTCCCACGCCATCGGGCCCCTCAGGTCCCTCGGGGGCCCGGAGCGGCCCTTCCTCCTCCATGGACGCCGTTCCGTGCTCGGGCGCGTCCCTCCTTGGGCGAGGGGTCCCGCGTCCCTCTCCACCTTCACCGTGGTCAGGCCCACCGAACTCCATCGATCAAAAGAGGAGGAAGACGAGAAAAGGGGCAAGCGAGTTTCGGCAGAAGGCGGGCTCGTTTGTGGGTAAGGCACGGGAGAAGAAACGCCACCCGACGCTTTAAATTTGAATTCAAGGATTAAGACGCGTCCTCGCGCCTGGACGCGCCCAAAAGGGGGAAAAGGAAACAAAATCCCCCCGTGCAAAGCGTAGTTCCCCGCTGTTCAGGGCAAGGTCTCGCGGAGCGTGCCTCAAAGGACAACTCAGTGCAAAGAAGAAAGTGTGGGAGAGAGAAAGGTACACACAACACAAAAAAGACATTTCCATTTCATATAATAGCCGAAAGTACATCATACAGTGAGAAGGGTGACGTGTACAAGCAACTCTCTAACTCTCACCACCACCCTCCTGGTCATCTCTCTCCTCCCTCCTCTGCCGGGGATCGCTAGGGGGCCTCTGCGGCCTCTGCGAACCCTGAGAAGTCGTGCTCGCCTCGCCCTGCGGTGGCACTCCAGCCTCGAAGGCGCGACGACGCTCCTCGGCCGAAGAGACCAGATAGCTGCCCATGGAAAAAGAACCAGACTGACGAAGTCGCGCCCCGCGTTCCTTCGCCCTCTGGTACCGCTCCTCGCTCTCCCGAAGCCTCCCCTCCGCCGTGCCGAGACTCAATCGGAGCTCCAGCAGCTGGGCCTCTAGAGCCCTCCTCTCGGTCTGATCCCGCTGTCGCTCCTCCCTCTCTCTCTCCCTATCCCTCTCCCTCTCTCTCTCCACGCTCTCCCTCTCTCTCTCCACGTTCTCCCTATCCCTCTCCCTCTCCTCTCTCTCCCTCATCGCCTCTCTCCTCGACAGCTCGAGGGCGATCCGCAGATCCAGCACGTCACGAGGGAGCTCCTCAGCCTCCCGTCGACGCTCCTCCTCCAGCTCCGCAATCCGGGCGTCACGCTCTGCCACCCAGGCATCGCGCTCTGCCACCCAGGCATCGCGCTCCTGCTCAGCACAAATAGCACGGGCCAGGGCCTCCCGAATCTCGGCCACCTGTCAAAGAACGCATGCACCATAAGAGAACAGTGATAGAAGGAAAGCAGCTAGAAAAGGGTCGGGGCCAAGCAAACACTCACTCGAGCCTCGCGGTCACGCTCGGCCTCCTCAGCCCGAGCTACCGCGTGCGCCAGCTGCTCCTGGAGGGCAGAAACCTCCGGAGGAGGGCCCCGCGAACTGGAACCCGCTCCACCAGCCATCCCGGCTGCCGCTGTCTGGTGGGCCCGCTGAAACACGGGGCAAACGTCAGTCAAAGGCTAAGCATCAAAAATCCAGGTCACAAAAAATACATTGCATAGACTCACCAGGATCTCCAACTCCTGTCGGATGGCCACCAACTGCCGCCTGGCGTCTGCCAGCTGGGCCCGCAGGTCGGCGATCATGTTGTCACGAGCATCCTGCATTGCACATAAGTCAGTACCACATGCATATACATATAGAAGGGTGAAGCATTTTCATTTCACACTTACCCCTGCCATACCGCCGAAGGAGAGGCGGTCCCCGTACGTAGCTCGATATCGTCTCATGTAATCTGTGCTGTCCTGTACATGGGACACCACTGGGACCCCGCCCTGCTGCCAGTCCTGATACTGTGCTGGGAAACGCGTACGCTAGTCCACAATCTTCGCCTTCCCCTTGGTCTTCCGCCCAATGCGGGCCGGCGCATCTACATCAACCCACTCCTGGGCCAGCCCCAACGTCCTCATGACCAGTCTAAGCCGCAGCGGCTCAATCTCGTTCAGGCAATGGACCCACACGTCCCGCCTGAAGCGAGGAAGACCCGCTACAACCCAAGGCTGGCCAGCGTCGCCCATGCCCAGGTAGGGCCTCCACACCACCTGCATCACCATACATACATCATATTAGTTACCATTCAGTCACACGCATAAACACAAAAAAAATCATACGCATCATACCATGGCCTCGGGATACTCGCTCAGCTCCCGACGAAGTGACGCCAGCTGGTAGCCGTGGGGTGCTGCAACCACGACCGGCCTCCACTGCCGCGCCAGAGGCACGGCCCTCCTGTTCCCATGCCTAGCCCTCCCCATCGGGAAATAGTAATACCTCCACACCTGCATCCATCATACATCATTAGTACAATAATTGCATATTTAACTGTGGGAATGCATAAATAAAATGTTTACCTGGAGGAAAGGTGCGAAGCCACTGACTGTCGTCTCCTTCTCCGAAGTCTGGGAGAGATCAGCAATCAAATGGGCAAGCAGAGCCGCTCCCCACGCGTAGTGTCCCACTCTGTCCAGATCCGCCAAGATCCCGAGGAAACGGCAGTGGATGCCATCCCCCTTCGTCCCCAGTAGAAGGCGGCCCAAGAAGAAGAAAAGAAACCTCCGGAGGTCTAGATCCACCAGCTCCCGCTCGCTCGGGTCCTGGGTGAAAGCTGCACGAGCGTCTCCCTCCAGTCGTGCCAGAAACTCCGCTCCAGTCTCGCTAACCCGCTGGCGCGGGTCGACGAATCCGAGCGCCTCCATGATCTCCACTCGGCCGACTACCCTGCTTTCTCTATCAGTCACGCTCGTCTCTAACCACAGCAGGTCCAGGGCACTCTCTCGGTAGTCGGGGTAGGTGACCCCGCTGACTGCCTCTCCGTCAACCCGTAGCCCGGTAATCCGAGCCACGTCCTCTAGTGTCGGCACCATGTGCCCCCAGGGCATCAAAAATGCCCGGCTCGGTGCGTGCCACCGCTCCCTCAGTGCCTGGATATGAGGAAGGTCGAGCCGGAAGGGCTCGATCCTAAGGAAAGCTCCAAAGCCCATGGCGTCCACACGCGCCCTCTGGAAATCCGGCAGCCCACGGTATGCTGCCACCACCAAGGACCAGCTGATCCGGCCCTTCATCACGCCCTGCACACCACAAAAACCAACAAAGAACACATCAGCATCATGAACAGTAATAAACAATAACACTGTATATACTATTTATTCTTTTTATTTTATTTTTTTTAAAATATATATATATATATATATATATATTGTTTTTTGGAGGCGTCCAGGCCCCTGGACGCCTCCTTCCTATTTTCTTTATTTCTTTTTTTCGAAAAAATCCAAGAACCAAAAACAAAAAAATATATATATAATATATATATTATTATGGAGGCGTCCTAGGCCTTGGACGCCTCCTTATTTTTTAATTTTATTTTATTATTTACGTAAATAAATAAATAAACAAAAATAAAAATAAAAAGTGGAGGCGTCTAGGCCCCTGGACGCCTCCTTCTCTCACTACCCGGCCTTCTCTCACAGCCTCTCGCACGCCCGTTTTAGCCTATTGAACCACAGAGTGAGAATTCCGAAGTACTTACCGGGTCGTGATCGTCCTCTCCCTCGTCACCAGCATCCGCAGCGGCCTCCGCGGCCAGAAGCGGCACCTCCATCTCCTCCTCCGCAGCAATCTCCTCTGCTACGGCCTCCTCAGCATCGTCTCTCAGTCTCCTCGGACGACGAGCCAGTCGTTTACGCTTGTCTCCACCTCGGTTCGGGCCTCCTAACTCCATTGGGGCGAAGAATGGGTCTGTCTGGTTTGACCGGATCGTTTGAATGAACAGTAAGTGAGTAAGGGGGGGGAGCCCCCCCTATATATAGATTGAGCTTTAATTGGGGCGTCCAGGCGCCTGGACGCCCCCACTGTTTTATTTTTTTAAAAAAAAATTCAAAAAAACTTAGGGGCGTCCAGGCGCCTGGACGCCCCCAAAACAAAAAAAATCAAAAAATAAAAAAATAAAAAATTAGGGGCGTCCATGACCCGGGACGCCCCCAAAAAACATTTATTGAAAAAAAATTATAAAAAAATAGGGGCGTCCAGGCCTCTGGACGCCCCCATAATAAAAAAAATAATAATAAAAAATATAATAAAAAGAAAAAAGGGGTTAGAGAATGTATATAATCCAAAGCACAAAATAAAAATACAAAGAAAAAGAAAAATCACCAAAAAAATAATAATTAAGGGGACAAGGGTCCGAAACATCCATGCCAGATTTTATTCCATCAGAAAAGTAGAGTGAACTACATCAGGGGTTTAGGCACCTTAGGCCTTAACTTCCCCAGTTCGGTCACATAAGCCCTCCACGGCTCGCATTCTTCCACCACATGCGCTAAGGCCTTTCCCGCAACACTTGTCTTCCAGGGAGCTTTAATGGCCTTCGCTTCCTTCGCGTCCGCTTCAGTGCCCAACTCCCTTTTCTTTAAAGGAACAATGCCAGTCGGTGGCGAGAACGAATGGCGTGGGATGCCAATCTGGAGGCAGCACCGATGCGCATTATAAAGGACGAACTCGGTCGCGCCGATCAGTTGAAGATCAACTTCGGGAGAAGACCTCATGAGGAGATCTAGCGAAAGCAAACATGCCGGTGCACAAGTAAAGAAGCCTTGTGTCACGGTGCGAAAGTGAGACCGCCAGTCTTCACGTTTCTTCAGCCACGGAACGCGGTTCACTACGGTACCACCGAAGCCTAACACGTCGGCTATGTGATGAAGAGGGCTTTGTTGGAAGAGCTTCGAAGCGGTTGGCATTCCCTCGCGGTGGTCGAATTTGAAATGCAAATCCAGCCAGCAATTCAAGACAAGTGCACAACCAAATGGAGGCTTACCCATGCTCGAGGCAGTAAGACCGCTGTAAAGATAGGCAAGGACGGCGGGTCCCACCCTCTTTCCACGCCAGATCCCGCAGATAGCACCCAGTTGGTCTTCCTCCACCATGTTGTCGGTATAAGGGAACAAGAGAGCACCCGCCAGACAAATGGTGAACCCCTTCATGATTCCCTCCAAATAGTCATCGTCTGGTGACCCTCTCAGGGCGTCCATGACCCACTCCGCAAGCTTTTGGAGATCGATCCCCTTTTGAGTACGGACCTTTCGGGCTGCGTCGGGCGGCATGAAGCTTCCAAGGACACTTTCAGAAGTCCCCCGTGTCAGCATCCGCATAGCCTTCACCTTCCCGTCACTCTTGAATTTCTTCAATCCGAGCAGAAGTTCCACCTCCTCGAGGAGGATGGTCACCTCGAAGGTCGGGAAGATAAAAGTGTGGGTCTGGGGATGCCAGATCTCCACTAGTGCGCCCATAGCCGCCCAGTCCATATGAATCTTCTCATAATGCTTGGCGTGAATAAGGAGCCCCTGCAGATGCCACTTCGAGAGTATGGCCCTCATGCCAATGGAGATATTGGAAGTCAGCTTTGAAAGCCATGACAGCTTGGAAAACTTCCTCGGGCCTGGGAAGAGTGGATATGGCTGGAAGAGGAAAGAAATAAGAAATGAAGGAAGTAAGAAGAAGGTTCACGTGGAGAAAATTTGAAAAGAGTCAGCTTACCATATGCGACATGATCGTCCCACTCAGATGACCCTCGAGGTCGGAGAGTCGCCTGATCTCGCTGCTAGGCTTGCTCCTCTTCATAACGCGGGAAGACTCTCCTTCCATCCTGAAATCTCTAGATTCTCCTCTCCTTCCTCTCCTGAGCTTCCAAAACCCACCTTGGTGCATTAGAATGAACTAGCCTAAGGGGAGTTCTTATAGGAAGGGAAGGGTGCTACAGGACAGAACATGTCACATCAGTGGTCATTGTCAAGATTTTGGTCTGGATCTCCTTTATACTGTGGTGCGATTCTGCTGTGATTCTGCTACTTTCTGATGTTGCTAACCTTTGCTAGTCTGTGCAGGTTTTACTAACGGACGTCCTTGTCCTATCTCCTGTCCCACCTTTCAATGGTTGGTCCCACCATGTCATGCATCATAGTATATGATACGTACGCTACTAGAACATGCCGAGGACCGTGCGGCCCGAACGAATCTGGGATCTGAGTTCCCCTTCAACAAAAACGGTGATGATCCCGGAAGAATTTGGGTTGTACGGATAGGCCGTTAATTTGTGATAGAATGGGGACGACGGTTCCATTCAGTGAGTTGATGCGCGGATAAACGGGCCCCAGCCCAGTATCAGCTCACCGGGTCGGTATCCTGACCCGTTCTTCACAAGTTGACAATATTATCCTTGGCTATTTTCTATTTTAGTTTGTTTTAAATTTTTCTTTGAACCCAGCATGCATTCATATAGGACTTTGATTTATTGCGGAAGATCATTCAAGTGATTCGATTGTGAAAGCCGTTGTGCTCAATTCCCACAAATATGAGATATTCCACTCCGAATGAAATACTGAGTTTCCTTGAGACAGTCCCGACGCTGCTCTTCCAAAGGAGACCCTTGTTTGGACAGACCCTCAGATATTCCTTTACCTTTTTTGACCCACCTTGGCCGCAGCACTTCCATATTGGCTGGTAACCGCTCCCCAAAGGTGAAACCTCCGGTTTATGACCCAGGTACTTCCACACCGAGAAGTTGGTCTCCTTTTGTTTCGTGCCTGAGCGCACATCTCACCCTCCCTTATTTGATCTCCGTCCAAGCAATCGTCAATATTTGAAAGACCTTCTTCAAGGTCGCCTCATTGAAACTCCAGGAAAGATTCCAAACAGTAACGTCAAAAGCGTGTCTCATCACACCTTGGCATCAACTTATCAGTCCGCTCCCACTTCACTCCACTCCACTTCGATACCATTCCACTACGTGTCGCTCCCTTGCAAAGCAGACGCCAAGGCGGGGCAGCTGTAGACACGCCATTCCTGACGTCTCCTGAGAAAGTCTCATATTACTATACAACGCCCCGCAACGGCTGACGCATTTTGAATCACTCGAGTGCTTCCTTTTCTCGGGTCTTCTTCTGCCTTTTTCGGCATCCGGAATCGTCTCGTCACGGCATTCGGACGGCATCAACACCAGTCAGACGCATCAAGAGGTTCCGGAACCAAGATGTTGACTACCGGGCGGCCGCCGATTGAGGACTCGGGTGGGTCTTAATGGGGGCGTCCAGGCCCCTGGACGCCCCCATCTTTTTAATTTATTTTATTATTTTCTCAGGGCCCAAAAATAAATAAAAATATATATATTTTAATGGAGGCGTCCAGGACCGTGGACGCCTCCATAAAAACTAATAATAATAAATATTTATAAAATGCCACTTGGCATAAAAAAGACAAAAAATAATTAAATATATATATATATTAATGGAGGCGTCCAGACCCCTGGACGCCTCCATAAAAATAAATAAAAAAAATTAAAATGCCAGCCCTGGTATAAAAGACAAAAGAAAAATAAAAAATAATATAATTTTGGAGGCGTCCAGGCCCCTGGACGCCTCCATCAAAACCCTCACGGGCGCCGGCCACCGAACGACGGTTTGTCGTGTGTGAAAAAATCTAAATTATAGAGACGTCCAGTTAGCTGGACGCGCCCATTTCTGAATCACGAGACGCCGCTCACAAAACCACGCGTTGTGCCAAACCGCGTGCGACCGTCGTCGGCTTTCGGTGGACCTGCTTGAGGCGTCCGGGACCCTGGACGCCTCCACAAAAATATTCCAAAAAAATAAATAAAAGTAGAATAAAATATTATTTCGGCCCTGATGGAGGTGTCCAGGGTCCTGGACGCCTCCACCCTCCGGAGCCCTATAAATAGAGGCCCACCCCCTCAGTTCTGGAGGAGCTCAGAAGTGATCCGATAGGCTGCCGGAGCCCAGAGGCTACGGAGTCATTTTCTAACCCGTGGGTTCTTTTGTCGGTGGAGGTTCTGCCGGCTTCTCGGGTGCTCACGCTCGCGAGAGGAAGGTCATCTTCATCCACCGCGCTTCCACGTCGTCCCCACGCTGCCGGAGCTCCGCCGGATTTCACCCTCGGCTCATCCAATAAGCCTTTTCTTCCCCTTTTTCTTCGTAGTTCTTTTGCATTCATCATCTCGCATCCTCTATCCCCCTTCATAAGGGCGCCTCTTCTTTTATACTTCTTGCATCCATCATCTCATTTTCCTCCTACTCGAGTCCGAGAGGGGTTTAAAAGATAACACCAACCAGGTGTGTGTCTTGCCATCATTTCGTTATTTTTATCGCAAGGATTTGAATACTACACCTCCATCTTTCTAATCCACTTGTCATTTGTTTGTCGTTGTTTTGCAAGGGTAGCCGAGGAAAGGCCTCTCCGTCGGCCGGCCGGAGGGAGAGAAAGAAGCAACCCGCCATCTCCCGCTCTTGAGGTAGGCGCGATCACTTTCTTATTTTGGGGTTTTTCGGCCCCTGGCGATCACATCTTATTTTCGAGGCCGCGACGAGTCACTTCCCCAATGGCTGTTTAAATTTCGTTCTTATATTCTCTTTATACTCTGTTATATTCTGCTCATATTCTCGAGGCCGCGACGAGTCACTTCCCAATGGCCGTTTAAATTCCCGTTTTATATGTTATATTCTTATCTATTCATATTTTCGAGGCCGCGACGAGTCACTTCCCCAATGGCCGTTTAAATTCACGTTCTTATACGTTATATTCTTATCTGTTTGTGTTCTCGAGGCCGCGGCGAGTCAATGGCCGTTTAAATTCACGTTCTTATACATTATATTCTTATCTGTTTGTGTTCTCGAGGCCGCGGCGAGTCACTTCCCCAATGGCCGTTTAAAATTCCCGCTCTTTGTATTCTCTCTATATTCTGTCATCTTATTATCTGCTCATATTCTCGAGGCCGCGGCGAGTCACTTCCCCAATGGCCGTTTCAATTCTTGTTATTTAATTTTTGCACCATTCCCGTCCCCCCGAGGCCGCGGCGAGTCACTTCCCGCTATGGCCGTTTAAACCCCATATTTTGCTATATCACACTTGTCCCGCTCGCCCCGCCGGAGCAATCTCCCGTGGTGACCCCTTCTCTCTCTTCTCTTATTTCTGTGTTGCAGCAAACAAACACCAAAAGAAAGAAAAGAGGAGCCCGCGCGCGCTCCGCGTCCTCTCCGCCCTTCCCCGAACCGCGTGACGTCGCTCACACCTGGCGAAGAACAAGTTGACTATCACCTATGACTCGCAGTTCAGTGACCCAGAAGGAATAGGCAAGATTCAGACCTGCCAGAAGAGCCTCGTATTCAGCCACGTTGTTGGTGACTGGAAATGAGAGCTGGAATGCCTCTGGGATAGCGACACCTTCAGGTGACAAAAGGACAACGCCAATACCTCTCCCCTGGGAATTCAAAGCTCCATCAAAATATAATGTCCACATGGGATCATCAGATTGGGTAATGGACATTAGTTCCTCATCTGGAAACTCTGATTGAACAGGGTCAAACTTGGGGAGAGGGTGATGAGCGAGATGCTCGGCTATAGCATAGCCTTTGATTGCCTTTTGTTGAATATAGGTGATGTCAAACTGAGATAGAAAACTTTGCCAACGTGCTAGCCTATCAGTAAGAATAAACTTTTCCAAGAGAAATTTGACAGGATTCATCCGAGCAATCAAGTGGACTTCGTGAGCCAGAAAATAATGTTTCAATTTCTGTACCACCCACACAAGGGCGGCACAGGTCCTTTCCATGGCAGTATACTTTCGCTCACAGGGGTTGAGGAGTTTAGACAAGTAATAGGTTGCCCGTTCCTTGCCTTCCTCATTGATTTGTGCCAGGACGGCTCCCACAGAGTCGTCTAGGACCGAGATATATATGATCAAAGGCTTATCTGGAATAGGTGGAGTGAGAACAGACGGGTTGGCCAGATATTCCTTTAATCCGTCGAAAGCATTCTGGCACTTAGAATCCCAACAGAATTTGGTCCCTGCTTTGGTCAACTCGTAGAAGGGCCGGCACCTTTGCGAGTGTTGCGACACAAAGCGACGGATAAATTGCAACCTCCCGATTAATCCTCGAACTTCTCTCGAATTCTTCGGGGGTGGCATATCCCTAATTACCTTAGCCTTGTTGGGATCTATCTCAATACCCCTTTTGCTCACAATGAAGCCTAATAATTTGCCAGATGATACACCAAACACACATTTCTTTGGATTCATTTTCAAATTGAATTCACGCGATCTTTGCAACACCTTTGCAAGGACCTCGGGATGTTCCGCCCTAGTTTTGGATTTTACCAACAAATCATCC
The DNA here is from genome assembly GCA_022559845.1 of Amorphophallus konjac. Classification (NCBI taxonomy): domain Eukaryota; kingdom Viridiplantae; phylum Streptophyta; class Magnoliopsida; order Alismatales; family Araceae; genus Amorphophallus; species Amorphophallus konjac. Next base: position 315,128,860 of record CM040123.1, on the reverse strand, counting down.
ACATATACCTCCAAATATATGTGCATCATGTCATGGATTATTGCCATCATAGCCCTTTGGTAAGTGGCTCCAGCGTTCTTCAGTCCAAACGGCATGACCACATAACAGTAAGTTCCCCAGGGAGTAGTGAATGAGGTTTTCTCCTGATCTTCTTCTGCCAGACAGATTTGATTATATCCAGAAAATCCATCCATGAATGAAAGGGTTTCATATCCTGCCGTGTTATCAATCAACACATCAATATGAGGCAAAGGGAAATCATCCTTCGGACACGCACGGTTAAGGTCCCGGAAGTCAATACAAATTCTCACCTTTCCATCTTTCTTCATGACCGGGACGATGTTTGCGACCCACTGAGGATAAAGGACGACTCTTATGAACCTAGCTTTGTGGAGCTTGTCGACCTCTTCCTTCATTTTTAAAGCCATTTGTGGGCGAAAACGTCTTAACCATTGCTTTACCGAGATGGATCCTGGTTTGAGAGTGAGACGATGCTCGACCAGAGTATAATCAAGTCCTGGCATATCCTCATAGCTCCATGCAAATGTGTCCTTATAATCCTCGAGAACCTTAATTAATGCCTCTTCGTCAGATGATGGTAAATTATCACTTATGAGGACAATCCTAGGGTCTTCCTCAGTTCCCAGGTTAATCTCTTTGGTAGACTCTTCTACAGCGGCTGACGGCTCGTCAAATCTGCTCATTCCACTAGCATATGCGTCGGCCGCATCCTCATATTCTTCGTCCCCTTCTTCAATGGGGTACTCATCATCGGTGATTTCATAAACCCCATATCCTTCATCAATCATACAATCATTCTCGCATTCTATTTCCGGCAATTGGATAGGATTTTCTAGCAATTGAGGAATGGCTAGAAGGGCTTGACACCTATCGGCTAAATCTAAAAGGAACCGCCGAGGGATCTGCTTACCCTTGGATTTCTTCTTGGGCACTACCCTTGACTTATTCCTAACCTGACACACATTATTTACAGAAGAAGAAGAAGCTGAAGTGGATAGTGAAGAATGTACAGGGAAGGACCCCTCAGAGGAGGGGTAAAGAAGGTCGCTCAAGGGACCTTGAATGAGTGGCCCGTAAGTCGGGGCACACTCATGGGAGATATAGGATGTCTCTTCAACAAAAATGTGTTGTTGGGGAGTTGGGAAATTGACGTTTTTTTTTCGTTTTCATTTTTAATAACAAAACAATGAAAAGAAATTGGAGGAGGTGAAAAGGGAATTAGAGCTAGAGGGTTGTGTAGCTCGTAGAGCAGATCGTGATTGAAAACCTGACGTGAGTTAAGAAACCCACGTAGGTATATGAGTAAAGAAGGGGATCTAGGAAGATCATCAGACAACTGTCTGACCCAGGAAGGAGACAGCAACAAAGGCTGTGATATGCGATAGAAAAGATGACGGCTAATGAGCCGTCGGTGACAATATTGGTGACGGATGATGACCCGTCGATGACAACATCCTCTTGGCGAGGAGGGTTTGACATTCTGGCAAGTGTGATGGTGTTCCCTGGCATTTCGGAGATCAAAGACGACCCTTCTGGATGTGGAGGCGAGAACATTCTTTCCAGTGCAATGGATATATCTGGTATGTCAAACCATTTATACCATTCACAATCTAGGTGGACAATCTTCCCTCTTTTAGGGATCCTTGAACATCGTTGAGCTAAAAACACATCCCATGACCCCCCAGGTGATTCCAGTGGAGGATCTCCCATCTGGACGATGGGCCCCTTTTTGAAATGTGAGGACAAAGTCCAAGTGAGGGGTTTACCGTCTGATTCGAATGGCCCCTTAAAACCCAAGCCAGCTCTATAGATTGGCTTTATCTTTTGGAGTGGTCTCAGCCTTCCTTACAGTTGTGCCCCTAGACCTTTGCCATCTTGGTAGCCAATATTTCTCATAATCTCCCATCCTTTGGAACGGAAGGGAAGACGTGAGTTTGACAAAGGGAATGGCTTTTGTTGTCTGAAGGGAGCACGACAGGGGTCATACACATCCAACAAGGATAGTATGGGCCGATGAGTCGGCCAGACCGAAGGTAAAGAGGTGGTGATAGCATCCACCGTAGAACAGATGGGCATGCTCATTACCTTGATAACCCATCCTTTATATGGAAATTTCAAACACTGATGATTGGTGGATGGTACAGCATTCATAGCTTCAATGTAGGTACGGTCTAGTATAGCCTTGAAAGTGGGATCCATATCAAGGACATGAAATTCCGTAAAGATTGATACAGGACCTAGTTCTACATTGAGGGCAATCATCCCCATTAGCGGCCTCTTACTGTTGTCGTAGGCCGTGACTGTAATTGAGGAGGGCATGAGTTTTTCTTCATCAACCTCACATACTTGGAGAGTACTCGGGGAAATCACATTTATAGACGCACCCGTGTCCACTAGGCACGGATCCAATGACACGCCATTGATTTTCACCGCAATACACAATGCATATTTTCGAGCTTCCTTGGGGGCAAGCTCATGATTGTGAAACATGATAGGCGGTTGTGTATCAGTGGGCGTCAGGACTGTCGAGATTTTCTCCACAGGGAGATCCTCGTTCACCATAACCTTTTGAAGATAGTCTTTCAAAGCTTCTTGGTGAGATGAGGATCTTTTGATCAACTCAAGGATGGAGATACGGGCGGGCGTCTTATCCAGATGTTTTAGCAAATCATACTGGGTCCCAGGGATAGACTCTTCTGACTGCTCTTCCTTATCTTTCTGGGGCTGAGATTGTTCAGGGGCCTGACTATTCTGAGGAAACACCCGGTGGAACATCCTTCCACTCCGGAGCACCATTGCTTGTGGGTCTTGTTGCACCTCTATGGTATTGGATGTGGATTTTAACAAGGGTTTAAGGGGTAATGGTGGAGGAACGGTTGGTGGGATAGGGGTTATGATGGGTGTAGGGGTTTTGATTAGGGGTTTGCTTGGCGGAGGTATAGTAGAGGTAGAAGGAATCTTGGACGTATGATGGATGATGAGTGGTTTAAAGGGTAGGGGTATAGTGGAAGTAGAAGGGACCTCGGGTGGATGGTGGATGATAAGGGGCTTAGAATGTGAAAGAATAGGGGAAGTAGAGGGGATCTCGGGTGAATGGTGAATGATAAGGGGTTTAGATGGTGGAGGTAGATTAGAAACGGAGGTGACTTGGGGTGAATGATGGACGATAAGGGGTTTATATGGTGGAGGGGGTATAGTGGAAGTATAGGGGACCTCAGATGAATGGTGAATGATAAGAGGTTTAGATGGTGGAAGAGGAGGTTCAATGGCGGTAGAGGTGGATGGTGCGTCATACGGATAATGAGCGGTAAAAAGGTTAGAAGGCGGGGGTAAAGGTGCGATAGAGGTAGATGGTAAATTAGAGGAATAAGAAGTGATCAGGGGACTGAGGGGTGAAAAAGGAGTGGGAGATGGCCTTTGGTGATGGACTAATGGTGAATTGACGGTAGGGATATGAATAAGAGGGCGTGATGGCTGTGGAACGGGAGAAGGACCAAATAGGGGTTGTGAGGGGGTTGAATGGTAAGACAATGCTGTTCGAAGGAGACGAGGAGGTTGATTGGTGGTATGACTGGTAGCAAGGACAGAGGTGCTTTCTAAATGACAGGTTTGCTCTCTTCCAACTTCCGAGAAGGAGGAAATCAGATTAACCTGGTAGTTGGGCTGTTGGTGCTCCGGAAGCGGGTTATGGATGATGCCCATATTAGGCTGCTGTTGTGGGGCCTGCTGAGGCTGTTGTTGTTGATGTGGTTGTTGTGGTAACTGTGGCCTAGGCGGAGGTCTCCTGGCCTTTAGGGTGGCGATGCATCGCCTCATTTCATCCCAATCGATTTCACCGAGATTATTCATGTCGTAAATGTAATCTTTGAAGTTGAAACAATTCTCCACCGTATGACCCGGCTGTCTGTGATAGACACAGTACCTGGAGGTATCAGCATTTGGGGGCCATGCAAACTTTTCTTTGGGCAAAGTAAGTAGGTTGGCAGCCATGAGGGCGTTAAAAATATCTGGCAATGCCTCGGGCAATGGTGGATAATGGGCTCTTTTGGGTCCAATGGGCCTCATCCGTTGTTGTGGTGGGCCGTAATTTCCCGGGGGTGGAACTTGGTGATACTCAGGTTGTGGTTGTTGTTGTTGTTGCTGGGGATGAAAGGGTTGAGGCATGTTGTTTTAAAGGGGGTTATTTTGGGGTGGAGGACGATAAAGAGGTGGTCCCTGCTGAAAGGGAGGTCGTGAAACCTGAGGAGGCCTTGGGTTAACTGGTTGGTTGGGACCCCCAAGCACACTCACTTGCTCGTTTATGACGACTCCCTCAGTTGTCCCTCCTTCGACACCAGTGCCCGTCTTCTTAAACACCCTTGGCTTTGGAGATTCAAACATGTGCATGATGGGAGAATCTTTTAATTGGGTCTGGATATACCGAGCCCTCTCATAAAGTTCCTCCATCGTGGTAAGCTTATTCATGGCTAAAATGTGTCTAAACTGCGGGGTTGCATTAGACACAATCATCTTGACTTGCTCGGGTTCTGAAAGGGTATCCTTTATTTTATCGGCCAGAGACCTCCACCTATCAGCATACTGGACAAAATCCTCATCTGACCTCATTTTCTCAGCAACTAGGTCGGTGATAGAAAGGGAGGGACCGACCCTATCCCGGTACTTCTGTATGAATTTGGTTTTGACAATTTCAAAATCTCCAGCCTCACTCGGCTCTAGTGAATAGAACCATTCTAGGGCGGGACCATCCAATGATTTCCGAAAAAGGTAAGCCAGGGATTTTGGATCGTTCTGCCATGAGGAAGATTCATACATAAAATCCTTGATGTGAATATAAGGATTTCCCGTGCCGTTATACCTACGGTATGTAGGCATTTCGGAGGGAGGAAGATGAAATATGGGGAGATTTGGCAGGGAAATGTCAGGGACAGACTTCCCATGTGCCTCTTTCTTGAAATTTCGGAACTTCTCGTTCATTTCATTGTATTTGTTGAGGAGGGACTGAGTGAGGTCCTCAGCAGGTGAAAGCGGGGCCTGCCATTGAGGCTGAGAAGGCCTTATAGGGACCTGAGAAGGGAACCCTGAACCAGAAGGGTATGGTGGCCCACTAGTGGACGGACCCGTTTGGGGTACCGTATGAAGGATGACAGGGGCTTGAGATTGTGGAAGGGGAGATTGGTAAGAGGCAGGCTGTTGACTCGCCTGTCCTTGAAATGAGGAAGAAGGAACGTCATGTACATATGATGGAAAAAGTGGTAGCCTGGAGCGGCTGTTGGTAGGATGTGGGAGCCGGAGTTGACTCCTGAGGAGGGGGAGCAACAGATTTCCCCTTTAAAATAGCCTGAAAGGCTAGAAGTTGCTCAGGGCTGAGCTGCGTACTGGCGAGGACACCTAACAGGGAAAAGATGTCCTTAGGTGGGGCTACTTCTCGTGAAACAGCGGGAACCTCTTGTGAGGTCTCACGAGAAGGGCCTGAGTCCATTGCGTGGACACGTGGGTCAATTGACTGACCACGTCCTGATTGGTTCTCTTCGAGAGAATCGTGGGCCATTGTTGTAATTTTTCCAGAACGTAAAAGCATACACCAACAGACAAATATCAAAGATTACCAAACAAGTGGATGATCTTATGCCACTTTTTTTTATTTTTGTTTTATCTCTTTTTTTGTCTTTTTAACAAATATAAATATTCACACAAAATTTGCAAAAATCCTAGTTACACCTTGGTTTTACCGCCGTGTCAACTAGGGACACTCGTCTCACCACGGATAGGTAACTAACTTCGGGGTACTTCAGTGGTACAACCTGCCCAGTGAACGAAGAGGGAATCCTTCGATGTCGGGGACTTACGGAGGTCCCGATGGAGGAGATCCTAGTCCGTCGAGAGGAATTCCCGACGGAGAGTCCTTCCTTCACCGAGAAAGGTTAATCCTTAAAAAAGTAAAATAAAGGGGTAGATGCATGAAATGCAATACTGAATGAAAGATATATAAAACAGATATAACAAGAATAAACACACAAATATAACAGGGATAACAGTGATATAACAAGGATATAACAACAATGAACAGATAGAGTAAGATATGGCCGTTCTTCTTTCCGAAACACGTAGACCACTTGGAAAAACAGAAAAGACTATAAGAGTGCACGTGGTGCACGAGGGGGATGATGTGGCGCACGCGGGCGCGATAAGAAAGGGCACACGTGGGTGCCGAGTGGAGGGGAGCACACGTGGGTGCTAAATGGAGGGGCACACATGAGTGCCAAACAGAGGAGAGCACACGTGGGTGCTAAATGGAGGGGGCACACGTGGGTGCCAAGTAGAGGGGAGCACACGTGGATGCTAAATGGAGAGCACACGTTGGTGCTAAATGGAGGGGCACACGTGGGTGCCGAATAATGGGGAGCACACGTGGGTGCTAAATGGAGGGGCACACGTGAGTGCCGAATAGTGGGGAGTGCACGTGGTGCACGAGACAACGTTAACCTCTCAAATAACCACAAAGGACCGGGGGAGTGCACGAGGTGCACGAGGGGAGTGAGCGCACGTGGGCGCAATAGGGAAAGGCACACGTGGGTGCCGAAAGGAGGGACACACGTGGGTGTCAAAAGGAGGGGCACACGTGGGTGCCGAAAGCTTGTGGGTAACCAAAAAAGCAAAAAGCAGGTCCCACCGTGATCGCCAGAGATGTGAACGCGTCACGTGGTGGACTGAGAGAGAGAGAGATGGGGTTTCTCCCTCTCTGAGTGAAAGAGTAAAAAATGATGAAAATGAAAACGCGTGCGTAAAAAGGATGATGTAGAAAAGAGGGCAGAGAGTATGACCTGAAAGGTCACTCTGTATGAGGACGTGGAGCCTAGACTTACCGGACCCTCGGTACAGGGCGGAGAACGGGATCCGAAGACCCTCTCACGCAAACTGAACCCCTTCCCGGTAGGCGTGACCTACCATTCCGAGGGCAGCTTTCTATATACTGAGTGCGAACCTGGGACTCTACGTAGTAGAAGTTGGCGGACACAAAGACATACGTGAACTCGGAATTTGGAACGGCATATCATTCCTCACACAATAATAATAACATGTGGTGAGGACACGCGCCGCATCACTCGACGGAGTACACGGATCTCGCCGGCATCCCTTTGGCTCGGCGATCACTTGGCAGACGAGCAGAGTTATCTTTAGTTATTTATGCTTTAGGCCATGCTGGGCCTTGGTTTAGTCCCTGCGTGGACACTTTTATTAGTTGTGTGGACCTTTGTAGGCCAATTGGGGCCAATTAGGCTTTAGTTGGGTCTTTTTATGCTTATTAGGTAGGAGATAGGGCTATTGGGCCACTTTCTTGGTTCAAGCCTTGGCCCATTTGGCATGGCTGCCTAACCCAAGGCTTGGCCCACCTAGGGTTAGGGTTTTGGGCACCCCCACCTCTTTCCCTCCTCTTGGAAGGTGGCAGCCGCCCCTCTCCTAGATTATAGGAAGAGGTGTGCGCCCCCCCCCCCTTTTCCTTCCCCATCCGATCCCCCCTCCCTCCCTTGGCCGCCCCCATCCCCCAATCCACTCCTACAATCAAGGAGTGGTGCGCACCCCCCCTTTCCCCCCTTGCCATGTTGCGCACCCCCCCTTTCCCCCATGCCATGTGCGCACCCCCCTCCCCTCCCTCTTGGCTAGGGTTTCACCCTAGCATCTCCCCTCCCCATATAAAAGCTTGTAATTTTCTTTGAGAAAAATAATGAAGAATATTATTGAGCAAGACTCTATGGTGGCTGCGCCCCCCTCTGTTCCTCCTTGTTCCTGCGATGGGAGCAAGTCTGGGGTGTGACTCCCCATCCCCTCGGTGCGACGCCGAGGTTCCCCCTCTCTTCTATCTCTTCACAGGTTCAAGCTCGTTACAACCAGATTTCATCTCCAAGAGCTGTGACGTCCTCCTCTGTTCTTGGCGACTGTGGGCGACCAGCCCATTTTTGTGTGATTCTTCTACGAGTCGCCGACGCGTGCGAGGTGGTCTCACCTCATTCGGAGTTCGGCATCACCCGTGGCGATTTTCTTCGTGAGCGCACACAGGACCCCCTCTCCCTGCGAGCCTGGTTCTGTTCGCCCTCTTGCAAAAATCCCACAGGACGGACGTCTGCGATTTTGGACGTGGGATCTTCACCGGTCGTACCTCTCTTCGTCCTCTGTCCAACGCCGCCGACCTCGCCTCGTTCCGACGTCCGAGCTGTTCGTGGCATCCATTCCCGTGAGGTCGCGCAGGTCTGCCCTGCCCACCCGGCGCCAGGACCACCGGCGGATTCCAGAGCCTACTGCTCTCAGCCACGACCAGATCTGGCCGAACCCTTCGATCTGGGCCTGCTTCTCTGCGTCCTCTTCGTCCTCCAACAAGCGGAGCTCCGTTCGCTCTTCGGGTCTAATTCTTCTTAATTTTCCCGCTCGAGCGCGCAGTTCTGGGAGTAGAATCCAGTCACAACTTACAGGTGCGCCCCCGGCTTCCACGGACGGAATCTGCGCACCCACTTTGGCCGAGACTTCCTCCGGTGACCCAGCTATGCGCCACCGCTGACGGCGCCTCATTCGGACGCCGGATCAGGTCGTGGGAGCTTCCACCGCCGAGTCACGCATTGCTGCGAATCTGCCGACCACTGTTCGGATCCTCCTCGCGGCCAACCCTTCACCGAGTGCTGCCCGTCAGCCCGTACATCGGCAGCCCCGAATCTCTTTGTGTAGCCTGTTATCTCCCTGCGAGGAGTGGGCATTTGTGGTTGGGTTGTACTATTGTTCATCCTTGTGTATCGGGGTTGTCGATCTCGGCCGGGGTTCCTTCCCCACGCCTAGGCGTGGAGGTACGTGCGAAGCTCCTCACTGTTGGCATTTTGCTTTAATAGTATACTTTCTAGCATGCCGCGTGACGTGCGCATAAGTTCCTAGCTATTTTGCTATTCACCGCGTGGTTGAGAGTTGAGAGCACCCATTCCGTGGCCCTAGTCGAGCGCCGAGCTCGGACTAGATTCCCATAGGCGCACGGCGGCTTCTTAGTCGCTGAGATCCCCACGCCTCCCTCATAGGGACGGTCGTTAGGCTTGGATTTCTTGTTGAGAGACGCCTCCACCCGGAGGAACGCTACGGAGGTCAGCCGCCCGGCTTGCCTTTGGCGTGCGAGTGCTGGCCGCACTTCATTGCATTCGTAGGTCCTAGCCCGTTTCGGTCCCGTCCCGCATCAAAGTGGTATCAGAGCTTAGGGAACCAGTTTGTTCTAACAAATTGGGGTCTTAGGTCATTTGAGTCTTTAGGTTGTCTAGGGTGCATTGAGTCTCTTAGTTCATCTAGGTATCCTACCATTGCATTGTCATTTTAGGTTTGTGTCTAGTTAGAGTTTTATCCTTGTCTCGTTGAGTCTTGCATGTCCAGCTCCCCGCCAGCCCCATGGTGGTTCCTCGAGCCCACGTGTGAGATTGGTCATCCCTGGTGGCCCAATTCGAGGCTCTTATGGCACGACCCCTAGGTGTCGCCCCTACCACTCAGTCGTCGGGAGACCCGATCCCTATCCCGATGACCGAGTCGTTCCAGCGCCCTGTCATGTCCGTGGCCGTCCTACCTAATGGGTTGCATACGGAGATCGACTTCATCAGTAGGGTTCCATCTAATTGGGTCTCACAGGATATTGTTGAGTCTCTCTCTAAGACTGGGGAGATTGTTCTCCACGGTGGCTTAGCTTTTGTCGAGTTTCAACGATGGTTCGGCCCCGTTCTATATCACGATGGTGCATGGTGTAAGATCGACACACTTGCTGGTCCATGCATCATTTTAGGGCAAACTTGGTTGGAGGAGAGAAGAGCGACCATCGACCTGGACAGGAGGACCTGCACCTTACACCCATCTCACCTTCCAGGCGAGTTCGTCTTCCACGACGGCGTTACGCCGACCACCTCCGTGTCGCTAGCCACCCACCCCCAGCGATCCACTCCGCCTCTTGTTCCAGTGACTTACGAGGCTGAACAGGAGTTGGCCAATGAGTACCTAACTGAGGTTGAGGAGTTAGGGAGTAATCCCATGGAGCACCCAGTCGTGCCTGAACCTTTGGAGGTTAGGGCCGACACTCTCGGCCCGAGACCCTCGATTGAGGGCCAGGGACCCCTCCACATCATAGAGGACTCCATTTCCACTCCCGAGAGAGATGATTCCCCCTTAGACCCTCATATAGAGCCATTCTTACCTTCCGAGGGTGAACTGGTCATTGGAGAGTCTTTAGCTAGCTGGTTAAGGAAGGGCCTAACTCTAGATGCTTCGATTCCTTGTTACCCACCCATGGAACCAGCTCTACCGGTAGTACCCCTTAACTCCTTTCGCACCACTTTTCGGTCCTTCTGCTTTCTTGCAAATGTGAAGGACTTCCTTAGGAGTTTAGATTATCAATGGGAGTTGACTTATATGTTGACCTTAGGGTCTGACCAACCCTATAGTCATAGCTTCACGCTCCCTGCTTTGGGGTCTATTACCTCGATCTACACCATAGGACATATCACCTCCGAGGTCCTTTTATTCTTTCCCATACCTGTGGAGGTTGATTTTGTCCCCTCTTATGGTATCACGGTCCCGAGGGAGGAACCTTGCCTTCCTTGCCTTCCTCATGAGCCTCTTGCCCCATACATTAGAGCGCCTGAAGGTGATCATCTGCACCTGGGCGAATGTCGCACATGGGCAAGTATAGTGAAGGGACCTGTCGGGAGGGGTCATCATTTCTTTGATCCATTCGATCCCCTCCCTAGTGAGCCTCTCGACTCATATTCTCTTCCCCACCTAGTCGAGGAGGTATATCATCACGCCCTATCCAAACCTGCTAGCCAACACCTCACCTTGCATACTTCCAGACGCCAGAGTTTAGGAGGCCAGGGACACATGTCTCACTCTCATGTTTCTCCATGTCCCTCATCATATAGGGGTAATGTCATGAGTGAGTTTGAGCAATCTAGTCCCCATGAGTCTACCACATTCAGTAGGACACCCATGCATGATAGATACAACTTTGGTTGTCCAGGTCCTCCCCGTGTTGACCAATCATGTAGGAGTCATAGGCATGCTAGGTCTGTGTTTGGATGTCCAGGACCACCACTGCATTCACATAGGTATGAGTCAACACAGTTAGTTCGGAGTCTGCATCATCACCACCTCGAGGCCAGCAACGCACGTTATAAGGAGTTAGCTGATGCGCATCGACGCACCCGTGAGTTCCGAGAGGGAGAGTACGTCATGATCAGGGTCAGACCTGAACGGTTTCCTTCGGGGGCCGTGAAGAAACTCCAGGCCCGCTGTGCTGGACCCTTTCGAGTCTTGAAGCGAATCGGGTCGAATGCGTATGAGATTGAGCTGCCAGACGACTATGGGATCGGTTCGACGGTCAATGTCTCAGATCTGGTGGCATATCGGGATCCCGCGGTGATTCCCAGTGAGTTTTTTGGGCCCTCCCCTCCTGTTGAGAGTATTACACCTTCTGAGCGTCCACCTCTTCCAGCCCCATTACAGAAACGTGAGCATATAGATTGTATACTGGATGAGCAGGTGACCACGACCAGGAGCGGAGCCTACCAACGCTTCCTAGTGCGTTGGAGAGGGCGCCCTGCGACAGACGACGCCTGGATCACACGTGGAGAGCTGGAGAGGATCGACCCGGACCTGCTGGAGCGCTACTTGAGCGACCGTGACCCTTACTCGACGGGGTCGAGTTCTTCCCACCCGGGGAGAATTGGTGAGGACACGCGCCGCATCACTCGACGGAGTACACGGATCTCGCCGGCATCCCTTTGGCTCGGCGATCACTTGGCGGACGAGCAGAGTTATCTTTAGTTATTTATGCTTTAGGCCATGCTGGGCCTTGGTTTAGTCCCTGCGTGGACACTTTTATTAGTTGTGTGGACCTTTGTAGGCCAATTGGGGCCAATTAGGCTTTAGTTGGGTCTTTTTATGCTTATTAGGTAGGAGATAGGGCTATTGGGCCACTTTCTTGGTTCAAGCCTTGGCCCATTTGGCATGGCTGCCTAACCCAAGGCTTGGCCCACCTAGGGTTAGGGTTTTGGGCGCCCCCACCTCTTTCCCTCCTCTTGGAAGGTGGCAGCCGCCCCTCTCCTAGATTATAGGAAGAGGGGTGCGCCCCCCCCCCCCTTTTCCTTCCCCATCCGATCCCCCCTCCCTCCTTTGGCCGCCCCCATCCCCCAATCCACTCCTACAATCAAGGAGTGGTGTGCACCCCCCCTTTCCCCCCTTGCCATGTTGCGCACCCCCCCTTTCCCCCATGCCATGTGCGCACCCCCCTCCCCTCCCTCTTGGCTAGGGTTTCACCCTAGCATCTCCCCACCCCATATAAAAGCTTGTAATTTTCTTTGAGAAAAATAATGAAGAATATTATTGAGCAAGACTCTATGGTGGCTGCGCCCCCCTTTGTTCCTCCTTGTTCCTGCGACGGGAGCAAGTCTGGGGTGTGACTCCCCATCCCCTCGGTGCGACGCCGAGGTTCCCCCTCTCTTCTATCTCTTCACAGGTTCAAGCTCGTTGTAACCAGATTTCATCTCCAAGAGCTGCGACGTCCTCCTCTGTTCTTGGCAACTTTGGGCGACCAGCCCATTTTTGTGTGATTCTGCTACGAGTCGCCGACGCGTGCGAGGTGGTCTCGCCTCATTCGGAGTTCGACATCACCCGTGGCGATTTTCTTCGTGAGCGCACGCAGGACCCCCTCTCCCTGCGAGCCTGGTTCTGTTCGCCCCCTTGCAAAAATCCCACAGGACGGACGTCTGCGATTTTGGACATGGGATCTTCACCGGTCGTACCTCTCTTCGTCCTCTGTCCAACGCCGCCGACCTCGCCTCGTTCCGACGTCCAAGCTGTTCGTGGCATCCATTCCCGTGAGGTCGCGCAGGTCTGCCCTGCCCACCCGGCGCCAGGACCACCGGCGGATTCCAGAGCCTACTGCTCTCAGCCACGACCAGATCTGGTCGAACCCTCGATCGGGGCCTGCTGCTCTGCGTCCTCTTCGTCCTCCAACAAGCGGAGCTCCGTTCGCTCTTCAGGTCTAATTCTTCTTAATTTTCCCGCTCGAGCGCGCAGTTCTAGGAGCAGAATCTAGTCGCAACTTGCAGGTGTGCCCCCGGCTTCCACGGAAGGAATCTGCGCACCCACTTTGGCCGAGACTTCCTCCCGTGACCCAGCTACGCGCCACCGCTGACGGCGCCTCATTCGGACGCCGGATCAGGTCGTGGGAGCTTCCATCGCCGAGTCACGCATTGCTGCGAATCTGCCGACCACTGTTCGGATCCTCCTCGCGGCGAACCCTTCACCGAGTGCTGCCCGTCAGCCCGTACATCGGCAGCCCCGAATCTCTTTGTGTAGCATGTTATCTCCCTGCGAGGAGTGGGCATTTGTGGTTGGGTTGTACTATTGTTCGTCCTTGTGTATCGGGGTTGTCGATCTCGGCCGGGGTTCCTTCCCCACGCCTAGGCGTGGAGGTACGTGCGAAGCTCCTCACTGTTGGCATTTTACTTTACTAGTATACTTTCTAGCATGCCGCGTGACGTGCGCATAAGTTCCTAGCTATTTTTCTATTCACCGCGTGGTTGAGAGTTGAGAGCACCCATTCCGTGGCCCTAGTCGAGCGCCGAGCTCGGACTAGATTCCCATAGGCGCACGGCGGCTTCTTAGTTGCTGAGATCCCCGCGCCTCCCTCATAGGGACGGTCGTTGGGCTTGGATTACTTGTTGAGAGACGCCTCCACCCGGAGGAATGCTACGGAGGTCAGCCGCCCGGCTTGCCTTTGGCGTGCGAGTGCTGGCCGCACTTCATTGCATTCGTAGGTCCTAGCCCGTTTCGGTCCCGTCCCGCATCAACATGAATATAAACAGTAAACAGACCGCCGCAGGATATTGATCCGTGCGGGGTTTTAACAATAATATAATAAAGTACAGAAAGAAAAATGCCGAAAGTAAATGACCACGGCAAAATGACTCATCGCGGCCGATTATAGTACAAACAGACCTGGGATTTAGCTATCCGCGGGTATTATAGACAGAAATTAAAATTTACTACAAACACGTGTTTGGTGGTGTGATCGCCAGGGACCGTGGGCCCCGAACTGGTTGATTGATCGCTTGGCCTTTGACGCGGGATTTGCGCGGGTTCCTTCTTCCTCTTCGTTCGACTGGCCGAAGAAGAGGGCTTGAGTTGGTTACCCTGCAAAATGAACAAACACAAAAATAACAATTAAGTCAGAACAATCAGGCTGAACAATAACTAGTGATGAAATAACATAATAATAACATAAATAATAAATTAAAATGTCAACATAACAAAGGGGAAGGGGAGTTTATATAGAGGCACGGGGGGCTCCGAGCTGGCACGATGAGGACACGGGCCAACGGTAGAGCAGGGCCAAAGGCTTGATTTTATTCCTGCAAAAGATGACAAATTAACATAAGTGAAAAAAAACGCACTTACACACACATAAATACACGCAGATACATATGTTCAATTTATATAGATCTACATAAACATATATATATATATATATAATAGATATATACACACACGTATATATATATATATACATATATCTAAAAGATAAACATATATATATGTATATAAGTATATAACATATATATATATATATTATATATAATATATATATATAAATATATAATATAGATATGTATATGTTATATATATATACAAGCTCTTCTCACTCTTTACACATATATATTTATATATATAATACGTATATTATATACAAGCTGTGGATGTATGAATGAAAGTGAAGTTAGGTACTGTTGGCACGCAGTGTGGACATCTATTATTTTCCTAACTTTCATGATATACTTCACTTTCAAGTATTTGACTTCACTATTGACATGATATACTATGTGCACGAAAGAAAAAAAGAGAAGTGTATATTCTGTGTGGGGGACAGTGAGAGAAGGAAAGAAATAGAGAGTGTGAAGAAAGGAGAGGAGATGAGAGAGTTCGAGACAGGGAAAGAGTACAGTAGAGGGGGGGAAGAAATAAATAAATAAATAAATAAGAGAAAGGTGAGAGATCGAGAGGAGGAAGATGAAGAGGAAGAGAGGGGGAATTAGAGAGAGAAGCAGAGAGAGGGTAGTGGGAGAAAAAAAAACAAGAAAAGGAAAAAAAAAATAAAAGAAGGGGTAGTGAGAGAGAAGGAGAGAGAGGACGGGAGAGAGAGAGAGGAAGGGAGAGAGAACGCGAGAGAGAGAGAACGAGAGAGAGAGAGAGAGAGAGAGAGAGAGAGAGAGATGAAGAGAGAGAGAGAGAGATCGGATGGGGTGGAGAGAGGAGAGAGAGGGGGAGTGCAGAGAGTGGGGAGGAGAGAGAGAGAGACAGACGAGAGGGGGAGAGGGGGAGTGCAGAGAGAGACGGCAGGGAGGGGAGACGGTGGACGGGGGAGGTCCGACGGCCAGGGCGGACGGCGACCGGCGACGACGGCGTGGGCATGGTGAGGTGCAGGTGGGGGTGGCAGCTTCACGGCGGTGGTTGCGGTGCACCGGTGGTGGGGTCGACAGTGACGGCAGCAACGATGGCTTGCGGTCGGACGTGAGAGTGGAGGCGGGCGTGGCCTTCGTGATCTCGCGGCTGGAGGGCGAAGGTGACTGCCGTGGTGGTGAGGCAGAGCTGCTGCAGACGTGGAGGTGGAGGCCGGACGATGAGGAGTGGGCACGGAGTGGCCGGCGGCGGTGTCGGGTGCAACCGGCGGTGTGGAGAGCTGGACGACGGGGCTCGCCGGAAGGGGAACGGCAGCGGCTGGCGTGGAGTGGCTGGGGGGGCTGGCGTGGTTCGCAGGGTGCTCCACGGTGGGGGACTGCCGGCGGGCTTGCTGGTGACGGCGCAGTCGGAGACGGTGGTCGCGGCTGTGGCGTCGGTGGTGACGTGGGAGGTGAAGCATGCAAGTGGTCGGCGTCCGGAGGCGGTGGTGCAGTCGACGGGGAGCCCGGTGGTGGTGGCTGCGAGGGGAGCTCGCGGCAGGGGTGCAGGGAGGTCGTCGGCGGTGAGCAGCGGCGTCGGTGGCGAAGTGGCCGGTGTTGGTGGGGGGAAGCTTCACGAGGAGCTGCTGCCGGTGCGGGTTGGAGACGACGACGTCGGCAAAGTGGGGAGGTGCAGCGGGCTCGCGGTGGTGTTGACGACGGTGAGCGTGGGTGGAAGTGGAGGTGGCCGGGTGGGCTGGCAAGGGAGAGGGTCGGCCGGCGGTGAGGGTGGAAAGGAAGAGGAGGACTTGCGGATGCTTACGGGTGTGAGATGAGGAGGAGGTGGTTACGACCGTGGGAGAGGAGATGGAGTGTGTGGGATGAGAAGGGAGGAGAAATGGATGTGACGTTGGGCCAAACATGAGATGGACATGGGAGGGAGATTCCCTCTGTCGGGGCGGCTGGGAAAAGAAGACAATGAAGATAAGAGATAGGACAATGACATGGATTAAGATTAATAAGTATAGATTAGTGATAATAAAGAAAGATTAGATTAAGGATAAGTATATATTAATATATATACATTATCATATATCTATTATGTTTTTATTGATTTCTCTTTTTTGTTTATATATATATATATATATATATACATAAGCTTTTCTCATTTTTGTATTAATTATTATTATTTTTTTGAGTTTTTCTCAACTTTTTTGGATTTTTTTTATAACTTTTTTGAATTTTTTTATTAAGCTTTTTTTGTATTTTTTATAGCCCTTTTCCCATTTTTTTGTATTTGTATTTCTCACTTTTTTTTATTTCTCAATGTTATATATATTTTTTTGATTTTTACGTGACTTTTTTTCTAATAATTATCTGAGTTTTTATTTATTTATATATAAAAACCCCAAAAAATTACTAATCAATCACATAAGTCAAATGCATAAGCCACTTTGGGACATCGTGGTGTAATATGAGATTTACCCACGAAAAATGTGAAAATAGCGTGTCTACAGGTATCCCCACCACCAACACCGGGTGGAGCAGAATCTTTCTCCACATCCAGAGTTCGAACAGCACCAGCACCAGTCGCACCAGTAGCATATGATAGACTTGAATGTGTAGATGTAGTTAGGGCTTTTTTTAGAGAATTTCATGTACTCTCCACCGCTACACATGACCCATTATTTGTGTAGATTGTTACATATTTTTAGGCTCACCCACATACACGTCCAGCTACTAGGATATTGTTAGATTATTCGGGTCATGAGTCTCATGTATCTGATTTTGATTGGGATTCGAGATTCACAGATGAGTCAGATGAGTGAGTTTTGACATTTTATACTTTATGAGTGGAGTTGAATGATGTCATTATTATGTATATATTTACTTTAACATATTAAGGAATCTTTTTTTGTCTCTTCAAATAAGATGTTTAATTAAGAGGTGTAATATGTTATTTTTATATAATTAATTATATGTAATTTAGTATGGATCTATGATCACAAAAAAATAACTCAACATTCGAATATTTTTAAATATATATATTATTTATAATTTAAATAATTTTTTATTAAATTTTTATTTTTTAAAATTAAAATTTAAAAAATTTAAAAAATCTCATCGTCTCGCCGGGCGTACTGGGACGCTGGGCGTCCCGGCCGTCCCGTCCCGTCCCGGGCCGTGACCGGGACGGCCGGGACGACAAACCTTCAATTAACCAACGGAGCGACGGATACATGCGATTATTTTGCATCCACTCTGAGTTTAACATTTAGAATATCCGATATATTGTAGTCCATTAATTATTTGACGGATAATTGCAGTATTTATCTGTAATTGATTTGAGCCTATTTTTTGAATAATCTAAATAATCTGTTCAATTTTTTTAGCTTTTTAAAGATAAAATTTTGATCAAAAAATTATATGTAGATCATAAAAAAATGTTGATACATTAATGTATATTATATATATATCATGTGTAAACGTAAGATTTAATGATAGCCGGTTATATATAGTACGAAGTGAATGGTGCAATATCCAAATCCGCACCGGAAAATGATCCAGATTATCCACGTACAAGCTATCACATGCGTATATAGTTTCAACCTTAATTCAGAACAACTTAACATATATATAATTTTATAGCACAATAGATCATCGTCGTGATGATCATAAACAGTAAGTTAGTTTATGATGTATAGACGTACGTATATTTTATGTGATAATTAATGGCATCTTACATTTTTTTTGGTAAAGCCAAGTCATCAAGTGGTATAAGGGAGAGTGCACCCCTATTCTAAAGGAAGGGAATGTTCCCACTCAACCAAATTACCACGTGATGTTTTATTTTATTGATTTTTCAAAAGAATTACATTGCTTGAAGGCATAGCCTTTGATGTACAGTGATAAAGTTCAAAAAAGAAACCTATACAAGCCTTCTATGAAAGTTAATGATGCCTCTGGCATCTGCTATGGCATATCATTTTGCTCTTATAGGCAGCTCCCGAATTGAAGTGAATTCTAGATTGCATCCGGCCTGCACATTATGGTTGGCAAGTGCATCCGCAAGCTGATTCCCCTATCTATATGAATGAATAATGGGACAATGAAAAGAAGACAGGTTTGTTGCAAAGAGTCCCACCACGGAATAAGAGACCAAGGAGGGTCATTTTTGTTTTTCAGCAACATAATCAAGGCCAGAGAATCAGTATAGATGGCTGATATAGTGATGTTGTGGTGTTGTGCAAGTCGAAGGCCATCTAAAAGGGCTCGGCCTTCTGCCACCATATTAGATCCAACCCCGTAGAAGTAAGAAAATCCGAGCCTTAGTTGGCCATATTTGTAGCGACCCGGATCCCAGATACCAGATGTACCTGGTAGAACTACCGAATACACGTGATACCACTTGGAACCCGCGAGGCCTCCCAAAAGCGGGAAAGCTCCGAAGGGAAAAAGGTATGTGTAGAGTACATTGAAGCCACAGAGATATAACAGAAGCAATTAAATTTCATTAGATCGGTTTGCTAAAGTAGCAGAAATAAAATTACTTTTTAATTAACAGTTCAATTTTAACAATTATACACCAGAGTCAAGTCCAAAGCTAAAGACAGCAAGTCTAGCATAGTACAGTCGACAGAAAAGAAAGACGTACCGAGAAGTCGGGGGAAGCCCGACGTAGGTACCAGCTGGCCACAACGACACGCTACGAGCAAGCGCACCAGGAACCTCGCGGAAGCAGAACGAAAGACGTCACCCCACCTGAAAAGTAGGGGTGAGCCTCGTGTCACTGGCTCAGTAGGGGTCACGCGGATCCCCACTGAAAAATACGCAGTAACACGGAACAACAACAACAAAACAGCAGGTGTAGTAAAGCAGGAAAGCTACACTACAAAGCTGTAAAACTACGCTACAAGCAGTAGTAAACAGACGGGAAGTAGGAGTAGGGAACAAGCAAGGAAGGGGAAGAACCCGCGCCAGACAAGCGGCGGCCAAACTAACCTCGGCACCCCAAACTACTCCAAACAGCGACAGAAGGGCGACTCTGATCTAACAAAGTCAGAAGTTACGGATCTGTCGACCCAACACCAGGTCTAAGACGAAGACCTGCAAGAACAGACAAAAGGTCTAGAAAAGACCTACACAGACGACCGACAGACACGACAACACGCACGATCAGAACATCGTGCACACTGCCCCACGCACGACCAGAACATCGTGCACACTGCCCCACGCACGACTAGAACATCATGCATGTGACAGGACACTGACCTCGGGTGCAGCCACGGAAAGGCCAACCCGGAAAGGTCACGACGCGCAAGAAACGCGAAGAGCAGTGGAGAGCCACGCGTCACAGACGGACGCACCTCCCCACCAGAGCAACGGCCAGCTGCGTCCACAGACGTCTTATGCTGCACCACAGGTGTCTCTCCTACAATACCGCCGAAGCCACGGTAGAGTCGCAGACACCCGCACAGAACCAAACAGCATCAAGTAACCAGTCAGGGTCACGCCCGTCGACGCATGTCCTCAGCCCCTGACCACGTGTGCACACACTGGCTCTAGCCTCCAGC
This sequence comes from Amorphophallus konjac, assembly GCA_022559845.1. Lineage (NCBI taxonomy): Eukaryota > Viridiplantae > Streptophyta > Magnoliopsida > Alismatales > Araceae > Amorphophallus > Amorphophallus konjac. The sequence goes on along the minus strand of CM040123.1, from coordinate 315,108,822 downwards.
ATCAAGCTACTTTTCTCCCTCGGTAGGACGCTACCGTTGGCTGGGAGCCCACGGAACTAGCTTACAAACCATGCCTCGGGAACACCCCTCCGCCACCACCAGGCGGATCGGCACTCAAAGGCCTAGGGCAAAAGCAATCGGAGGCGTACAAAACTTAAAACTCCGAAACACAAGTGCTAGAGTACTGACAGGCAGACACGCTGTCACACGTACTACGAAGCACCACCGGCAGTACGGCAACTGCCAACAGACTCAGGACTAGGCAACTAGACCTACCACATAACGATCCTGAGTCGAACGACTCAAGGGCAAGATCATCACAGACAGCGGGACAAGCCGCCAATCGGTCTAATCCTAAGCCACGAGAAACAATGCTCCACAGAAAACAACTCACGGAGACCTGAGGGGACACCGGAGACCCTGAGCACACCTGGACACACAGACCGAGGTAAGGCAACACCTCGAGGTATCCAGAACCAGTGTCTCGGACTGGACAGAACCGTCAAGACACCCACACAAGGTCACCTATCAACCACTGGGTCACCCCGGGTTGACCGGAACCAGACAAAGACGCACACAAGAGTAGGATAGAGAATCCTACCCCAAGCAAGAAGACTCCTGGCCACCTTACAACGAAGTCTTAGCCCTCATAGGACGTCAGGAGACATCCACGGGACAGCGGACAGACCACAAGGACAAGCCAAGACAAGCAGAAACCAAAACGACGGAAATCGGAGCAGAAGGACTGTAACGCACCACCCCTAGACCGTTACACGAACGTGACGGTCTGGCGCTGGCCGTTACATTCCAACCGTGACGGTCTAATGCAGACGCGTCACAACCACGTGACGGTCAGGAGGAGAGCCGTCACACACACCGCCCTAACCGAGAACACACAAGGCACGTAACGGCCTACACCAGGCGCGTTACACCGCTCTGACGCACCCGACCCGGGCCGTCAGGGCCAACAAACCTCAACTCAAAACGACACCTGAACCACGTAACGCGCTAGACCAGGCGCGTTACACAGCCTAACGCCGCAAGGCAGACGCGTCAGGGCCAACAGGCTCAAGTCAAGAAACCCACTGGCCGACAAGCACGTAACGGTCCATCACGGACGCGTTACAGACACCTAACGCACGAGGGTGGGGCCGTTAGAGCCAACGACGCAACCACCCAACTCAGCCAGAACAGCACGTAACGGCCTGGGGCAGGCGCGTTACAACGCTGTGACGCACAGGAACACCACCGTTACACTAACCGACTCAACGGGTCAAAGCTGGTCAAACGGAACGTAACGGCCTAGCTCGAGCGCGTTACACACACCTGACGCACTAGGACAGGCCGTCAGGGGAACCGACTTAACCAAACTACTAAACGACAAGACAGGCGTAACGTGTCGCACCGGACGCGTCAGGAGGCTGTGACGCACCACCCCTGGGCCGTCACACTCCCAAAACCACTAAAAATATAAAAATACCGAGGCACTGTGATGGTCTGTCGTGGGGCCGTCAGGGACTGTGACGGTCCCTGGAACGACCGCCACACCAGTCACGGCGGGAAAACAGAGGGTTGGCCAAATCGGCCCGTTCCACGCCCCATTCACGCAGAAGCGCAGGGGAAACAACCCTCGATGATGAAAAACTACATTAGAAGGCTAAAAAGTCCACATGCAAGCATTAAAACGAGAGATCGGGGCGATTCCAACGAATCAACCCTAAACGAGCCACCGAGGTTCCCGGACTTCTACCGGCTCGAATGACCACCGATCAACACGAAACTAGCATGGATGGGATCCAGACATCTCCACGGTCAGTTCAACACTAACCGAGCTACAAATGGTTACCGTTTTCCGGCGAAGCCTGAAAACCTCAAAAACTACGATTTTCACAAACCCGGCCCGATCTCCCCCGATCGAGCACCAAATCACGCACGGAAATAGAGGAAACGTGCAGAACAAGGTGGCGGTCCATCTCCCCACCTCCACCGAAGAAACCGTCTCCCGAAGGGACTAAACCGCGTCGAAAATCACGCCGCGAGCTCAAACACCGGCTTTGAATCCACCGTTCGGGATCGCGCCAGAACCACTCCATCCTCGCCCTGTCGCACACCCAGTCAGCTCCACAGCATCCCCAACACTCGCTCCTAGGTCCTCCGTCTGTAGCCGGAGCCGAGGAAGCTCGAGAGGAGAGAAAACGGGAGAGAGAGACGACGGCGGAGAAATGAGAAGGGAGGAGAGAGGAAGGAAAAGAAAAAGGGAAAGAAATTCAGAATTTTCCTAATTTCTGAAAAATCTGATTTCTGGCCCTATCTCCGAAAAATACGCAAAAATAGTCGAAACGACCGGCTCGGAGAGTACATCATCGCTGAAGCATCCACGAGTTGAGGAAGAGACAACTAAACTCACTGTAGGGTTCCGTAACCAGTACGAGAGAAAAACCCACACGGATCGTAAAACTCAACTCGGAAGCCACAAAAGCGAACCGAAACTCACCGAAACAAATCCAAAAGATCAAATGAAGATCCAGCAAGACCTACCAAGCATCTAGGGCATTACATCCTCCCCTCCTTTAAGAGATTTCGCCCTTGAAATTTAAGGACTAGCAAAGGAGAAGCAGGGAAGAACAACCCAACAGCACAACACGGAAACGACACAAATCTCGAAAAACGTAGCTCAGAGGAACATCGTCAGACCATAATCACTGGCACACGCTCTGGATCAAGCACGGCACAAGTGGACATAAGTCCGACACCTCCGAAACAAGGCAATGTCGCTTACGTCTCACAGGGGAAAGAGACACGACTGCCACAACAACAAACAACCGACCGAGAAACACAACGGCAGCACGGCAAGCGACAGCTTACACGAGGAGACACAGTCCTCACAGCTGACCGCTCGACCACATCATCGGCTCCAGTGCCAAAGGCAACAGGGAAGACCTGGCACACAGGACACCAATGACAACACTGGACCACAGGCACAACCAAGTCAGTCCTCACTCAGATATTACATCTGATCGAGTCGCAAGCTAACTCTAAGGAAAAAGAGTACAGCAAGGCTAACTGACAAGACTTGGTCCAAAACAAAGACACAAAATCATAGAGAAACAGTGCCAAAACACCAACAGCAACAGCAACACTTGTAGAATTCCGGCTCCGCACGGAACACATGACCATGGAACACAACTGCAAGGAGGGTCACATCAAGGCACAGGAACAGTTGAGCACACGACCACAAGGGATGGGTCACGCATCAGACTGCTCACCAAGGAGAGACCCACGACAATGAGAAACGACAACAATCTCGGGGAACGCAACTCAAGGACCACGAACACGTCTCGAGAGCACAACACCCAAGAGAAGAAAATGCAGAGTAGAGGGTACTCAATCAGCAGGAATGCCGACAAATTCCCCAATACTCACAAATGCCAATGCCAACAACAGAAAATCGCCAGCACAGCACAGCAACAACAACGTCAAGGCACAAGAAGCCAAGACGAAGTCACATCGAGAAGGAACAAACCTCTCGACCCGTGGGTAGCCAACCCACACGCTTCAGCTGCATACTCAACAACGCACGCAGGCATCAGAAGAGACCTCAGTATCCGCATCTCAGTACACACCAGACGCCTTCACAACCAATGAAGATCACAAACAACATGCCACGAGTACCGATCCAGCGAACAACCGCTCACAAGAAACCTAAGTGCAAAGAGGAGGAGTACCAGCTTCAGCACAAGGCACAAGGAAAAAGCTAATCTCGGCTTACCTTCACATCCTGAAAAACGGTAAATGAGCCTTCACAATATATCGGCCGTTAGACACGGCACGACAATCACGGTACACGACAGCTCTTAACACCATCATGGAGTCCAAAGCCAAGCAACCATATAGCAAAGAGCAGATCAGGCTCAAAATAAGGCGGTCCACACTTAAGCGGACACAGGACAAAGGCATCACCAAGACAGCAATTCCAAGGCAAACCTCGAAAAGATTCCACCAGACGGGATGAGAAGCAATATAGCTCAACCACGAAAGCTCACCAGGAAAGGGAAATCCTAGCTTGCCTGAGCAACTTCTCAAACACGGAATCCAACCGAGCACTTCAACAAAAGCGGAACACATCAGGAGCTGAACAGACTCAAGCCGGGACGACCAAGACAACGTGAGAACGTGTACGGTCATCAGACTAAGGCTAAAGGTCAACAGCGACCTGAACAACATACTGCAGATTCAAGCCTTCCGGCGAACACTGCCAAGAACAACATGATCGAAACAAACACAACGACGAAAAAGAAACACCTCGTCACAACCTGACGAGAGCAGAACCATCTCGTACAGTGCCAGAGCAGCACGCACAAGACAACATACGAAGAAAACAACGCGATAAACCATCGCAACCCGAAGCCAGCTGAAGACTGTACTGGACTTTTACGACTCTGGATACTATATATCTCGGATTCCCATGTACTTCACACAACAATGCTCCGATAGCTCAGAAAAGAACTCCGAACATCTCAGAACACTGCTCTGATACCAACTATAGCGACCCGGATCCCGGATACCAGATGTACCCGATAAAACTACCGAATACACGTGATACCACTTGGAACCCGCGAGGCCTCCCAAGAGCAGGAAAGCTCCGAAGGGAAAAAGGCATGTGTAGAGTACATTGAAGCCACAGAGATATAACAGAAGCAATTAAATTTCATTAGATCGGTTTGCTAAAGTAGCAGAAATAAAATTACTTTTTAATTAACAGTTCAATTTTAACAATTATACACCAGAGTCAAGTCCAAAGCTAAAGACAGCAAGTCTAACACAGTACAGTCGACAGAAAAGAAAGACGTACCGAGAAGTCGGGGGAAGCCCGACGCAGGTACTAGCTGGCCACAACGACACGCTACGAGCAAGCGCACCAGGAACCTCACGGAAGCAGAACAAAAGACGTCACCCCACCTGAAAAGTAGGGGTGAGTCTCGTGTCACTGGCTCAGTAGGGGTCACGCGGATCCCCACTGAAAAACACGTAGTAACATGGAACAACAACAACAAAATAGCAGGTGTAGTAAAGCAGGAAAACTACACTACAAAGCTGTAAAACTACGCAACAAGCAGTAGTAAACAGACGGGAAGTAGGAGTAGGGAACAAGCAAGGAAGGGGAAGAACCCGTGCCAGACAAGTGGTGGCCGAACTAACCTCGGCACCCCAAACTACTCCAAGCAGCGACAGAAGGGCGACTCTGATCTAACAAAGTCAGAAGTTACCGATCTGCCGACCCAACACCAGGTCTAAGATGAAGACCTGCAAGAACAGACAAAAGGTCTAGAAAAGACCCACACAGACGACTGACAGACTCGACAACACGCACGATCAGAACATCGTGCACACTGCCCCACGCACGACCAGAACATCGTGCACACTGCCCCACGCACGACCAGAACATCATGCATGTGACAGGACACTGACCTCGGGTGCAGCCACGAAAAGGCCAACCCGGAAAGGTCACGACGCGCAAGAAATGCGAAGAGCAGTGGAGAGCCACGCGTCACAGACGGACGCACCTCCCCACCAGAGCAACGGCCAGCTGCGTCCACAGACGTTTTATGCTGCGCCACAGGTGTCTCACCTACAATACCGCCGAATCCATGGTAGAGTCGCAGACACCCGCACAGAACCAAACAGCATCAAGTAACCAGTCAGGGTCACGCTCGTCGACGCATGTCCTCAGCCCCTGACCACGTGTGCACACACTGGCTCTAGCCTAAGCCAGGTACTCCAGCTAATTTTCTCCCTCGGTAGGACGCTACCGTTGGCTGGGAGCCCACGGAACTAGCTTACAAACCGTGCCTCAGGAACACCCCTCCGCCACCACCAGGCGGATCGGTACTCAAAGGCCTAGGGCAAAAGCAATCGGAGGCGTACAAAACATAAAACTCCGAAACACAAGTGCTAGAGTACTGACAGGCAGACACGCTGTCACACGTACTACGAAGCACCACCGACAGTACGGCAACTGCCAACATACTCAGGACTAGGCAACTAGACCTACCACGTAACGATCCTGAGTCGAACGACTCAAGGGCAAGATCGTCACAGACAGCGGGACAAGCCGCCAATCGGTCTAATCCTAAGCCACGAGAAACAACGCTCCACAGAAAATGACTCACGGAGACCTGAGGGACATCGGAGACCCTCAGCACACCTGGACACACGGACCGAGGTAAGGCAACACCTCGAGGTATCCATAACCAGTGTCTCGGACTGGACAGAACCGCCAAGACACCCACACAAGGTCACCTATCAACCACTGGGTCACCCCGGGTTGACCGGAACCAGACAAAGACGTACACAAGAGTAGGATAGAGAATCCTACCCCAAGCAAGAAGACTCCTGGCCACCTTACAACGAAGTCTTAGCCCTCATAGGACGTCAGGAGACATCCACGGGACAACGTGCAGACCACAAGGACAAGCCAAGACAAGCAGAAACCAAAACGATAGAAATCGGAGCAGAAGGACTGTAACGCACCACCCCTAGACCGTTACACGAACGTGATGGTCTGGCGCTGGCCGTTACATTCCAACCGTGACGGTCTAATGCAGACGCGTCACAACCACGTGACGGTCAGGAGGAGAGCTGTCACACACACCGCCCTAACCGAGAACACACAAGGCACGTAACGGCCTACACCAGGCGCGTTACACCTCTCTGACGCACCCGACCCGGGCCGTCAGGGCCAACAAACCTCAACTCAAAACGACACCTGAACCACGTAACGCGCTAGACCAGGCGCGTTACACAGCCTAACGCCGCAAGGCAAACGCGTCAGGGCCAACAGGCACAAGTCAAGAAAACCACTGGCCGACAGGCACGTAACGGTCCATCACGGACGCGTTACAGACACCTAACGCACGAGGGCGGGGCCGTTAGAGCCAACAACGCAGCCACCCAACTCAGCCAGAACAGCACGTAACGGCCTGGGGCAGGCGCGTTACAACGCTGTGACGCACGGGGACACCACAGTTACACTAATCGACTCAACGGGTCAAAGCTGGTCAAACAGAACGTAACGGCCTAGCTCGAGCGCATTACACACACCTGATGCACTAGGGCAGGCGGGTCAGGGGAACCGACTTAACCAAACTACTAAACGACAAGGCAGGCGTAACGCGTCGCACCGGACGCATCAGGAGGCTGTGACGCACCACCCCTGGGCCGTCACACTCCCAAAACACTAAAAATATAAAAATGCCCAGACGCTGTGACGGTCTGTCGTGGGGGCATCAGGGACTGTGATGGTCCCTGGAACGACCGCCACACCAGTCACGGCGGGAAAACAGAGGGTTGGCCAAATCGGCCCGTTCCACGTCCCATTCACGCCAAAGCGCAGGGGAAACAACCCTCGACGATGAAAAACTACATTAGAAGGCTAAAAAGCCCACATGCAAGCATTAAAACGAGAGATCGGGGCGATTCCAACGAATCGACCCTAAACGAGCCACCGAGGTTCCCGGACTCCTACCGGCCTCGAATGACCACCGATCAACACGAAACTAGCATGGATGGGATCCAGACATCCCCATGGTCAGTTCAACACTAACCGAGCTACAAATGGTTGTCATTTTCCGGCGAACCCTGAAAACCTCAAAAACCACGGTTTTCACAAACCCGGCCCGATCTCCCCCGATCGAGCACCAAATTACGCACGGAAATAGAGGAAACGTGCAGAACAAGGTGGCGGTCCATCTCCCTACCTCCACCGAAGAAACCGTCCCCGAAGGGACTAAACCGTGCCGAAAACCACGCCGCGAGCTCAAACACCGGCTTTGAATCCACCGTTCGGGATCGCGCCAAATCCACTCCATCCTCGCCCTGTCGCACACCCAGTCAGCTCCACAGCATCCCCAACACTCGCTCCTAGGTCCTCCGTCTGTAGCCGGAGCCGAGGAAGCTCGAGAGGAGAGAAAACGGGAGAGAGAGACGGCGGCGGCGAAATGAGAAGGGTGGAGAGAGGAAGGAAAAGAAAAAGGAAAAGAAATTAGAAATTTTCCTAATTTCTGAAAAATCTGATTTCTGGCCCTATCTCCGAAAAATACGCAAAAATAGTCGAAACGACCGGCTCGGAGAGTACATCGTCGTTGCAGCATTCACGAGTCGAGGAACAGACAACTAAACTCACCGTAGGGTTCCGTAACCAGTACGAGAGAAAAACCCACACGGATCGTAAAACTCAACTCGGAAGCCACAAAAGCGAACCGAAACTCTCCGAAACAAATCCAAAAGATCCAATGAAGATCCAGCAAGACCTACCAAGGATCCAGGGCATTACAATATTGATCCCTGAAACATCCACCGCCCCCAGCAAAACCCGGGTTGCATTTGCTGGCTCCATCTACATTTAAGATAAAATCTCTATCAGGGGCTTTCCAGTGGACAAGGATGAATGTTGAAAGATGGCTGCTAATCGATATACCAAATCCTTGCAATACTGTCCGATATTCACTACTAGCTCCTTGTTTAAATTTAATCCGACTCACAATATGTTTTGTATCTGCAATGATTTGTTCCGAGGTCTTTTCTGAATTAGTTCTGATCCCTTCATATCTGGCTTGACATCTGAGTTTCCATATTTCCCAAACTATCATAATAGATACTAGCATTGAAACAAATCCTTCGGGTTTGCTCAGAACAGCCTCATTAATAATGAATCTTAACCTGCTGCAAATAGTGGGAATTTCCAAACAAGAGGGAGTAACCAATGAGGAGAATTTGGACCATAGGAAATTAGCCATCTCACCATCAATGAATATGTGGTTTTCGTTCTCAATTTCATGGGAATTTAGACAGCACACACAGCTGGAAGCAATATTATTCCATAGTTTTGAACTTGTTTGTCCATGGGGACTGCATGCTTCAGAAGTTTCCAACAAAACATAGATGCCCGAGGAGGGAGTTTTAAGTTCCAAATTTTACTGTATAATATACCCTGCCTCGGTGATTGCTCTTTAATAAAACTGTATGTAGATTTGATGCTAAATTTACCTGAGTTGGTAAGGGACCAAACTGGAACATCTTCACCATTTTGTAGAGGGAAACTCTGTACTGCACCTCTCAGCTGCTGATTTACCAAATGTTGCCAGACTGTATGTTGAAGGTTAGCCATTGCATCCTGAACAGAGCAGTCTTCAAGGATATGAGAGTGATGTATATTAAGAGTGTCAATCGGAGGCTTATTATTATACCAATTGTCTTTCAAAAAATTAGTGGAAGCACCAGTGAAAACTATCATTCGGGAGTTGGCTAGAAGTATATTCCGAGCCTTCTCAAAATCTCTTGTTTTTATGCCAGCATGGAATGGAGAATTGCAGTCTGATATATGTAAGCCATTAAAATATTTGCTTCTCACAAACCTGGCCCAAAGTGAATTAATGTGGACTGACTGCCAAAGTAGCTTGACATAAAAACACAGTTGCATATCAAATTGGCTTCGGATGCCTAATCCACCCTCAGAAATGGGACAGCACATTTTATTCCATGATACCCAGTGCTTCCTATGGGCATTTTCATATCCATGTCAGAAAAAATTGGAGCAGATGCTCTCAATTTGTTTAAGTATGGTATATGGAATAGAAGCAGCACTGGCACTGTACATAGGAATAGAAGCTAGGACCGCACGGATAAGAACCAATCTTCCTGCCTGGGACAGCAGTTTGCTTTGCCATCCATCAAGCTGGGCATTAATTTTATCTAGCAAGTACTTGAATTGGGGAATTTTAGCTCTTCCTTTGAAAAGAGCGATGCCCAAGTACTTAATACTACCAGTCTTGTGCTGATAACCTGTCAATTTGCTTATTCGGTCTATGGAGCTTCGAGGCATCTGTTTAGCAACCATGAAACAACTTTTTTGGGCATTGATTTTCTGGCCAGAGGACCTTTCATATTTTTCCAAAAACTTCAGCAACTGTTTAAGAGATGAAACTCCACCATTTATGAAAATTATGGAGTCATCAGCATAAAGGATATGCGAAATCTGTTTAACACCTCGAGGAAGGTGGAAAAATTTGCACTGTCCATTATAAAAAAGATAATGCAGTCCCCTGCTCAAGACTTCTTCTGCAATAATAAAAAGGGCAGGGGCTAAGGGATCCCCTTGCCTAACCCCTCTGGAAGATTTGAAATAGCCACGAGAAACTCCATTAAGAGAAATAGAGAACCAACAGTTGGATACCATTTGGGCAATTAAAGAAATAAATCTGTTAGAGAATCTGAATTTTTTCAGAACCATGAATAGAAAATCCCATTCTATCCGGTCATATGCTTTAGCCATATCAAGTTTGAGTAGCATATTGTGACCTCTGACTGGTCTATCCAACTCCATAAACATTTCCTTGGCCAGTAAGAAATTCTCAGTAATTTGCCTTCCACTAATGAAACCACTTTGCTCATGTGATATAATGAGAGGCAGTATATTTCTAATTCGATCACAAATAATTTTGGAGACTATTTTATACGTGAAATTGCATAAACTCACTGGCCTGAACTCAGCAAAAGATGAAGGATTATATTCCTTCGGGATCAGACATAAAATAGAAGAAGTGACACCTTTTGGTAATCCCCATCCTTGAAAGAAGCTTTGAGAGGCTCAAACAACATCATCTTCAATAATGTCCCAGCAGTGGGTGAAAAAACTCCCACTGAATCCATCCGGACCAGGGGAATTGTTGCCAGGTAATGAAAATACTGAGGCTTTAATCTCCTCTGCCAGAGGAACAGCACATAACATTCTGTTTTGATCCTCAGTTATCAGTTGAGGAATCTCAGAGAAAAGATCTTCATCTATGTTGTGATCTTCAGTTGTTAATAAGCTTTTAAAGTAGTCCACAACACCGTTTAGCAATATGTCCTGATCCTCCACCCATTTATCATTTATCTTCAGTTTATGAACATGATTTCTTTGCCTTTTGACCTTGGTATATTGATGAAAAAAATGAGTATTTCTATCTCCATAAGACATCCATTGTACTCTGGACTTTTGATACCAAAATATTTCCTCTCTGGCCAGAATAAGGCGCATGTGAGCATTGGCCTTCTGAAGATTAATTCGGTTATCCACAGCTGGATTGTCATCAAAGAAGGATTGAGCTATATCAACTTGATCAGCAGTAGCACCCTTGGCCTGATTAATGTCTCCAAATACTTCTTTATTCCAAATTCTTAAAGCTATCTTCAGATCTTTTAACTTCCTCTGAAGGGCATGGAAAGGATGAATATCAGTGTGAGTGTTTTTAAACCATTGCTCTTTAACAAATTCCAGAAAGCCTTCATGCATATGCCACATTTGCTGATAAAGGAATCTCCCTGGGGCAGACTGTATAGGAGCCATTTGCATGAGCAATGGAGCATGATCAAAGGGGCCTCTGTTCAAATGCTTAACAACTATATTTTGATTTGATTGAATCCAGTGGGAATTTAATAGCACCCTGTCCAAACGAGCTTTAATGTGGGAAGACCCAGTCTGATTATTTGTCCATGTGAATTTGGATCCAATGTAACCAGCATCAGTCAATCCCATAGCAGATAAAAAGCCTTGAAAATCTGTCATCGAAATCATTGAAGAAAGGGAGTCACCCATTTTCTCCTCAGGAGATACTATGCAATTGAAATCCCCTCCTATGATCCAAGAAACATTCACATTTTGGCTAAATTCCATAAGAGAATCAAATAATTCTCTGCGACATCTCACATTGCAGGAAGCATAAATCACAGTGAGCAGCAATGTAACAACATTATTTTCCTTATAGGCCACAGTCAAGTATTGTGTATGCAGTTCTATAACATCAAAACATATGTTGGGCTTGTGAAATAGCCAAATCTTGGAGGAGTCTCCATTATTACCAATGACCGACAGTAAATTGATTCGTCGAGCCACATTTTGGGCACGGGTTATTTTGACCCTGGGTTCTGATATAGCAGCAACACAGATATCATAATCTTTAATATATTGAGCCAAGCTTCTAACAGTGGCTTTATTCCCTATGCCTCTCACATTCCATATCAATGGTGAGTTAATCATGATTAATACTGAAGTTTGAGTGGGTGGCTAATATCTTAACCTTAGCCCTGGTTAAACGAGCATCACTGAACAATAAACCTGGAAGAACAGAAATCTCATTTGTTTTCAAGTCTTGAGGAGGAAATTTACTTACATTCCCTTGGCTGAGCATCTTTGAGTTCTCCGTATTTGAAAGTGTAGATATATCTTCCGAACTAACCATACAAGTGTGTGTGTCTAAACATACAGTAGATATAGTGGCCGGGGGATGCTTGGACAACTCATGTTGTGTTGTGCCCTTGTTGCAATGGATTGAAGGAAGCTTAGTTGAAACCAAATCCTTCTCTCTTCGTACCAAATCTACTGTTAATATTTCTGCAGTGGCATTTCCACAAACATAAGATGAGGGACCATCATTTCCTACTGGTTCCAGAGATTTTGATACAAGGATTGGTTGCTGGCAGTTATCAACGAGCTTGTTCTCTCCAAAGAGTGATTTGTCTTTTATAATTGCTTCCTCAGATTCCAAACCATCAGCTAATTTGATTAATGGTGAAAATCTATTAGTATATGTGGCCATAGCTTTAACACCTAAAGAGTTGTGCATCCGGGGCCTATATTCCTGGCGACTCTCTTTCTGAATTGCAATAGGAGCATTATTGGCCAGAGATTGGTTGTGTACCAATTTGTTGCTCTGCTTTTTCTTGCATTGGCTTTTCATATGTCCAATCTTGTGGCAGAGTGAGCATAAGTGTGGGACTCTGTGGTAGTTGATTTTCTGCTAGAAACCCCCACCTTCCGAGCCAATCCATATCCGATCTTTCCGTTGCATAGCTAGATCAAGGTCTACACAAACCAAAGCCTCCGAGGCATCTTACATCAATCCGTGTTTTAAATGCGGCATCAATTTGGATGATCTACGTGTATATATAGATCACTTGGATTTCACACGGTGGCATTCTATAAAAGGAAGTTCGACCCTTGATTTGGTTGCACGAGTGACAGGGAATACCTAGCTAATTAATTATGGCTCAGATAAATCTTATTATGTAATAAAGAAGTCCTTAAAGTTAACAGAATAGTGAATACAGAGCTAGCATTAATTGATAACTTCAATATGGTTCCTGAATATTTTCCGGAAAATTAATTTTCCGTTCAAAATAGGGGGATCTAATAATTAACTTTTAGTCCAAAGACTGGATATTGTAATGTAAGTTCTAGTGGGTCAACCCAGGTTTATTTAATTTCAGGTCCATTTTGTTAATTATGTTGTAGGCTTACAAAGTACGTCCTTTGAGTGAGAGAGAGAGAGAGAGAGAGAGAGAGAGATTTCGTCTAAATTAGACTGCAAATTAATTATTGTTTTTAGATTTTTGACCAAAAATTGTACAATTTGAATGATTGGGCTAAAAATTAATAGGTGGCTCCAAAAATGGAATGGGAATCAAATTCCCATACAATATTTACCTTCTATTAATTCATAATATATTTTTTAGTTACAGCTGTTTTTATTAATTATTTATTTGACTATATATCAAAGCACGTATGTTTAACATTTTTTTTTTACTTAAATCAAATATATTTAACAAAGATAATAAACATGTCACAATGTAACCGCATTATAATGTCTAATGTCCCTATTGTTTTGATCTATAAGGTTTAAATTGGAAAAGTTAACTATTTTATTTAGATTGTCTAAAAATTAATAACATTTTACAATTGCAAGTACATATGTTTTTTGACAATTTAATTAACTAGGCATGGCTGGTCCATCGCTACCCCAAAATTAAAGGACGCTGCTGCTTCTAATGGTTTTCCTGGACTCTAGAGAAATATAGTAGATGTCAATATATATAATCTCATAATTATTGCACATTAATTGTGAATATGATAGAAAAAGTACCGTCCGGACAAAAATGAATTCCTCCGTTTCCTCAATGGTCCGTTTGTGACAGAGTAATGTTGGCTGCTGCACACTTTTAAGTACGTAGTAGTTCCCACACATTAACACGTAGTTATTAGTCTAATTGATTGAGACCGATGAGAAAAAAGACATCGATGTGACATGAGACCCATCATCGAATGATATCAATCGAGATGTGTACACTAGATTAAATAGGATATATACCTACGGCACTTACCTATAATTATGTTAATCGTAAGAATAGATTGAACTATATCTATGTTTTTGTGAGCTCATGTAATATCTACGGTGAACGTCATTGGTAAGTGATATAGCGTACTTACGATTTAATAGCGTCGTAAGAATAAGTAGTTATACAGAACTATAGTCAATATCGTAGGTAATTGATGTATTATACCTACGGTTTGATGGAACCGTAAGAATAGATAGTTATATATCGTACCTACAATTTGATAGTGCCGTAGAAATAGATAGTTATACGGAACTATGGTCAATATCATAGGTAATTGGTGTATTATACCTACAGTGTGGTTGAGCCGTAAGAATAGATAGTTATATTGGACTACCTACGGTTAAGGTCATAGATACGTGATGTCACGTACCTACCGCTAATTGAACTACCTATGGTTAAAGTCTGAAGAGAGGCGATCTCGCGCTGATCCTGAGCTGGAGAAGATGACCACCGAACAGTGAACTGCAAGAAGGGAAACGGATCAGAGGGCCCAGGAGTGATACCCTAGGAAAAACTATTCGATGCCTAAGTCAGTAGAGCAGTGGTGGAAACTATGAAAGGAGGAGGAAGGAGATGCACGAGATCCCTCTCCACCAAGGTGGTGAAGTGGTTCCTGCTCAGGGAGTGTAGACGTGAGTTGGCCTTACCTTTCGCTGGAGGGAGTCCCATGTTTAGATAGTGCGCCGGTCTCATGAGTCCCGTAAGCTGAGGAGTTTAAGGCGGGAGTTACATCCTCAACGTGGGCTCTTTACGTCCTTGAGGGGTCGTGGGTCCCTTATCCTTGTGAACTCCTACTCATAAAGGGCTCTCAACGGTAGCGTGGATAAGCAATCGTCGGTCGATCCAAGCATGAAGAGTGCCAACCATTTCCGGGCGATAGGCATAGCTCGGATGAGGCTCGGTCGTAGTGGACACTGAGCGCTAGCCTTTATCCGGGTGAGGGGATAGATCGGGCGTGGGTCTTCCTCCGACCTGACCGATGCTCGGGCCTTCCGAGCCTGATGGCCGCCGAGGAAGTGCTTGATCCCGAGTGATCTTATTGGGCTTTTATGCTAAGTGGGCCCTATGGGCGGTCACTTAGATGAGCTCGGCCTCATTTGGTCTTGATGGACCTAGTTCGGCATGCTCTTAAATGGGCTACAGAAATCCCCCTCTCCACTTGTCCCCCTGCTACTCCCGAGCCTTGGCAGGCTCGGAAGAGTAGTTGTTAGGGTTTTGGACCAGCGTGGCTCGGGTGGGGGAGATCTGGCGGTGTTAAGAAGCCACGTGTCATGGTCACCTGGGCCCGTAATAATGATAATCCTGACGGATTTGAAATGAAGGGCCCCCCCTTTCTCGGAGGTCGGAACGACGCGCCGCCTTCCGCGTGGGAATATAGGCATTGTGCGCTTGTTGTCGTTCCAGACTCCCTCCGTTTTAGGGTTTTGCTCTCCTTCGTGCTTGCTTTTGGGGATCTTTGATGCGTCGTGAGGACACGACGGAAGAGCAGAGGCTTTCAGCGACGTTCGCAGAGTTGGCGGAGAAGCGGTCAGCCGAGGCGGAGTGGAGGTTGGCCGAGACAGAGCGGGAGAAGGCCGAACTCGTTGGTAGGGTGGAATCGGCTGGGGCGGAGGCACTCGAGCAATACAAATGCTCGGAGGCCTACCGGGTCGACCTTAAGGAGGCTGCCCTCCCCTACTATGAGTCAGCACTTCGCCGGGGCATCCGCAAGGGAATCAAGCAAGGCTACGACCGGGCTGTCTCTTATGCGGAGGAACAGTCGTCCGAGACAATCAATTTCCCGTCCGGGCAGCGCTATGACTCGGATTTGTCGTCCTCCGGTTCCTCTGGTTCAGCGTCGGAGGAAGGAGACCAGGGGGACTCTTCGTCCGAGGGGTCGCCAACTCAGGATGCCTCGGGAGGGCGCGCAACAGCGGCAGTTCCCACGCCGGTGGGGTCAGTGCCAGGGTTGGTCGTCGCTGAGGGTGTCGGGCGCAGACCGTCCGAGCCTTCCACTTCCGAGCCTCAGGATGGGCCAGAGGCCTAATGTATCTATTTTGCTTTTTCTCCTTGTATGTTCTTCCTTTTTTGAAGAAAAACTTCTCTTTTTGTGTAAAGGAAAGGTCAAAAACGTAAGGCAGTAGCGTTATGATGGAGGCTTAACTCTTTTGTACCGCCATTGCTGTGGTTTGACCAGCATATCCGCAGTAGTTGGAAAGTGCCGATACTTTCTACGTGGATCTCGCATGATGGTTGGGCGAGCGTCTGACAGGGTGTCTTTCCGTTTTCTCATGCTTTAAATGCTTAGCCGCTTCGTGTGCCCCGTTGTGGCGAAGCTGAGGAGTTTGAGGTGACTGTTCATAAGGGGAAGTCCCTTTAACGTATTTTCGAGGGGAGAATCATTTAAGACAAGTAGCCTCCCTTCGTCTATAAAAGGTCTGAAGGGCGTCCCTTCCTCTCCATCGCTTAGGGTTTCCCTGGCAGTCTTTCCTCCCTCCTTCTTCACGAAGTGTTGTGCTGTCAGATTTGAAGCATGGAAGATGCCCTGGAAGGTGAAGTTGCCGACGATGGAGGGCAGAGAATCTTTTCCGCTTCGGGTTTGAAGGGAGTTCGACGGCCGGCGGACAAGTTAGAAGGGGGTTCGACGTGCGAAAGCACGTCGCCTTCTTTTATCAGTTCCGGCGACGCTTGCGGGAAGGTTACTCGGGAAGAAGGTTCGACATGCTGGGGCACGTCGAACTCCTGTCCCTGACCCGCCGACTCTATCCCGAGGGGAGGAGGAAGCCAATTAAGCTCCCTCCTTTCTGAGCTTTCCCCTGCCTCCTCGTCCAGCTCTGTTGGTTTCTTTTTCTCCCCCCCCCCTTTCACTCTTCGGAGGGTGCCTGCACTCTCTTCCTTCCAAAGCGTTCGCAGGGAGGAGGCCTTCACTTGTATTCCTTCCCTGAGCAACTTGGAAGGTAGCCTTCTTCTGTCACCTTTGTTCCGAGTTACCCGAGCCAACGGGGTCGACCATCCTTTATCCGAGCCAGTTTCTGCACGAGGCAGAGTGATGTGACACCACTCCTTGGACCTAGATTTGCAAGCAACCGGACCGAACAGCGATCTCTCACAAGCGGTTCACCCGTGTCACGCACACTCGGTTCCGTAGGTGGACCGGCGATGGTGGTGAGGGTCTGAGATTTGACCTCGAGGTTCCAAGGATATGGCCAGCTAGGGATGGACCCCAATGGGCCAGGGATGCCCAATTTCAAGGGCGGCCGGCACGCCGAGGGCGTGGGATGTAATGACACTCTCACAACTCACCCGCGGTGGCACTCGATTAGACGGAATGTTGGGACGAGCACTCTCTCACTGCCGACGGCGCAACTAGAGATAATACTAAGCTAAGCAATAGTGAAACCAGCAGAGGATGGGGGCTCAAAGCTCACCTGATCGGTGTGAAGACACCGATCCCGGTCGGAGACGAGGGTGAGCGGGGAAGCGTGGGCTACCCGCACGCCGCGCCGATGACGCTTCAGTCGAAGACCTGCTAGTACAAAACTACGCCCCACGCAGGAGGGTGGATCTCGGGGTGGGGGAATGGGCTTACACCAAACACTACATCCACACAGGGAGAGGCGCTAAGCCGGCCAGGAGGGGAGGGGAGGTTAACTAAGTTAGCGCCGAACGATCTGTCCGTTCTGGAGTAACCGGTCAGAAAGTCTATGTAGATGACGCCTCGCACTCCACCGAACTCAGAATTCGACGAAACTGGCACTGAAACGTTGCTGATAGACCAAGAATGCCTGTGAATTTTTGTGGGAGGTCCCGACATCGTCACTGGCTGGGGCGAGCTCTGGAACAGGATCCCGGCGCTCTGGTTCGGACTGGTCCCAGGGTGCAGCAGCAGGTGGAAGTAGTCACCACGCCCGCTCCCGATGTCGAAACGCAGCGGGACCAAGACGAGTATGACCGTGGACGAGTCTTCTTTGAGCAGCAGCCAAAGGGGACACCAGACGATGTCGGGGCAGAGAGGGGTAGCCCGTTGAGTGACGAGGGATCTGGACAGGTCCTGAGTGGCTTGTTCAGCGCACCTGGGGGAGAAAATTCGGAACGGGCAGTCCCGGACTCCGAACGAGGTCCCGCTTGCTGTGTTGGACAGAGGACTGGTGGATCTTCGACCCGGACAAGTGGCGCGCCTTGGAACGGAAGGATGAGACCGTGGAAGCTTCTGCACTGCAGCTCTGGTCCTGGTTCAGGTCCCGGTTATGCAGTCGGACGAGAATGAACCCTTCGGACAGTAGGGATGTCGGATGCTGGCGAGACCACCTCGGTTGCGAAGCTATCTTGACGACCTTTCCGTCGATGTATAGTACATCTCCAGACGACACCGAATGACCTCGGGGTAGGTCTACAAGTCGGGCTCCAACTGCTGCCTGCGAACTGAGATGGATAGGGTGATGGAAGGTGATGGGAGACAGAGTAGATGGGGTGGGAAATGGGGTGGATGGGTGTGGGGGTGACACCTGACTATGTGGGGGTCTGTTAGGGGGTGATACAAGGTGTGAGAGGGGCAGAAAGGGGGCTGGGAGGTGGTCTAGTAAGTGGAGGAAGGGGGAGCTGCGAATTTGGGTTGGGAAGGAGAGAGGGGGGAGAGAACTCTCCTTTGGTTTGAATGTGGGGTTAATGGAGGGGTTAATGAATGGGAAGGGTTGCCTTGGGGAGGGGAAGGGGTGCTTGGGAGAAGGGATTCTCTCTTGGGAAAATGAAAGGTTGTATGGGGAAGGGGAAAGGTTGCTTGGGAGGAGGGAGAGGTGCCTAGGAGAAGGGGATTCCACCTAGGGGTTGGAGGGGAATTAAATGGGAGGTATGGGGAAGGGGGAGGGGTCTTAATGAGAGGTGAATGGGGAGGAGAGAGAGTGAATTTCAAAATTGGGGGTGGGGAGGAGAGAGAATGGGGTTCGCCCCCTTTAGAGAGAGAGAGAGAGAAATAGAGAGAGAGCTAGAGAGAGGGAGAGAGGGGAAACTCACAAATTTTATGGAAACTCAACTCAATATCATTCATTCATTAGCTTCAAATGGTGGGATTGGGGTCCTATTTATAGGAATCCCACAATTTAACATAAGACCCTGAGTTTTAGACTAGTGACAATAAACTAAGGGAGAAGGGGGTGCCCATGGGCCTAGCCCACTTAATTGGGCCCAACTGACTCATTAACCACTCTAATGCCAATTAACCTAGGTAGATGACACCTTAACCTAGGGACTTGACTCAAATAAAAGGAAAATTACATAATAAGAAAATGAAAAACACATCATATGACTCGGAATAAAGTGGCGAACAAGATGTAGCACTGCTGGCGAGCATCAGGATCCTCGAACAAATGAGATCGCCGGTGATGTCCCCATCATACCCTCGGGGTGCGGAGAACTCGACTCCGTCGAGTATGGGTCCTCCGGGGAAGTGGTCCTCTAAAGCAGCTCGGGGTGAACCTCAACCTCCAAACTCAACCCTACATCCGCAACCAGGGGACGGTCCTTCATCCTCTCACGGTTGCTTGGGCACACCCTCTTGCTGGCGATGGTGCCCTGCTTGCCCAGTATTGCCTCCGTGTGCACACGTCGGGCTCTCAGGCTGATATGTGAAGGCTCTCCGAGGGTATCACTCACAAAGGTGGGGGTAGGCTCAAGGTGCTCACTGGGTTCCACCGCGGTTCCCATATAGGGTGCCAGATCCGTCGCGCCAAAAGTTGGGTGTATCCCAAACCCCATTAGCAAGTCCAACCCGTAAGCCGGGTTGCCAAAGTAACTCGGAACTTGGCAAGGTCCAAGTCCTCGTGCCCTCAAGTTGGACGCGACTCTAGGGTAGAGCCACTCCAATGCCACCATCAATAGGTTGCCTACTTGGAATTCCAAGTGGCGCTCGCGAGCCTTTTCTTGCTCTTTGTGAACCTCACCGCTCGTTGTGATTTGCTTGCGTGTATGCTCGTGCCATGCATTATGATGCGGTGAGTGGTTGTGAAAGTGGGTAGTGTGAAAAGGTGGACCGGGGCAACCATAAATTGACCTATCATGCTTTGATGCCATGTGGACCTTGATGAACTTAGGTGGACCGGGGCAGCCACAAGTGGCCCTATCATGCATGGACTTCATAACAATGGTTGGAGGGCCGGGGCATCCGTAGGGGAATCTATTGCGCATGGGTATAGCAAATGCTGGGGGTC
This sequence comes from Amorphophallus konjac, assembly GCA_022559845.1. NCBI lineage: Eukaryota > Viridiplantae > Streptophyta > Magnoliopsida > Alismatales > Araceae > Amorphophallus > Amorphophallus konjac. The sequence goes on along the minus strand of CM040123.1, from coordinate 315,088,429 downwards.
CTGGGCATCCGTGAATGTTCATAACATGCCTAAGACCAATGATGAATGTGGGAGGACCTTTGGACCAATCATGCATCCGACTTGACATGTGGGTGTCATGTATGAAAGGACCCGACTTTCTATTCATGCCAAGTGGTGTGATGTGACAAGACACATGAATTCCTTTCCCATAGGTGACTTCCTTGTGTGGGGTGGTGGGGTGGCCTTCGAGCTTCCACTCAAAAGGGTCGTAGGGGTCAAAGAAGGTATGTGTCATGGAGTGGGGCACTTCATTATTTCCTAGGTGTATTTCACCCATGGTCATGGTACCCTTGGTGTGGGCCGGGTCTTGAGAGAGGTGGGCTTGGTCTAACATGGTTGGTTGGGATAGGAATAGGTTGGTGGTGAGTAAGGTGGGTAGATATAGGAAGGGATCGAATGCGTTATGGTAAGGGTCACCTGGGGAGAGGAACTCTAGGTCCTCATGGTCCTCACAATATGGTGGTGGATCTTCCTCCTCCAGTAAAATGATTGGGCCAAAGTTTTTGGTGGGATGGTCGGACATGAATGGAGGGCTTGATGTTCTACCCGAGATAAGTAACTCTAGTTTGTGGATAGCATCGGGCTCATTGGGTGTAGGGAGGAATAGAAGAAGGTCGCTTGTGTAGCAACCCACAGTGTAAATCGAGGAGATGGACCCGACACATAGGTGTAGGAGGTCAAGGCTCCTAGGTCGTTCGGCTACAGTGGTCAACATGCTAGTTAACTCCATTTGTCAAGCTATACCCTTAAGAAGATCCCCTAATGTTTCCACTTGATAGGATGATTGGATTGTGGTGTGATAGGTGGATAAGGGTAATATGGGGAGGTGTTGTTCCATGGGAGGGCAAACATGGGCCATGATATCTCTAATTGGGTTCTCCTTTAGCCAACGTAAAAGGGGTTCTCCTAAGATGAGCTCGGCCCCAACTAGGGAGGGTGGTGTAGGGTGAAGACCACTGTGCGAGGTTTCTTCTTCAACTTGGACATGTGTTCCCCCCACAGTTGGGATGGTGACCATGGTGTTCTCCTCCTCTAGGTGGTTGGGTGTGTGAGCCATGATGCTTTTTACACATGGGATGGGAACTTCCCGGCCTAACTCATGACATTGTGACTCGTATTCTTCTTCCCAATTGGGGGAGGCCTCATGTATCTCAATCACATTCTTATCCCTTTGGGGTGTGGGGGTTTTACTCTCCAAGGGAATGGGAAGGTCTTTTGGGGATGGGGTGATGAAGGTTGGGGCATGGTGCACCCGGGGTGGTGAGGGTGTTCGAACTTGGGTTGGGTTTGGGAGTGGAAGAAGTGGAGACCTAAGTTGGGGTAGGATTGGGGTTGGTAGTGGAAGATGGGTGGGTTGAGGAGGATTGGGTTGATTGGTTTTGGGGGGTGTGTCCCTTTTAGGGGATGATGGAGGGGTGGTGGTGGGGACCGTGGAAGCTTGTGGGGTGTGGGTTTGATGAAGAATTTTGGGTTGGGTGGTGGCCAATTTGGTTTGAATGGTGGTGGTGATCGGGATTGGAATCATTTGGGGTGGTGGAGTTTGGGCCCTAAGGGAGGTCTTGGGTTGACTGGAAGGGAAAGGGGGAGTGGGAGTGCTCCTCGGGTTATGGTTCTCAAGGTAGGAGTGGGAAGGTCGGGGAGTGAAGATCTTCCTAATCTCAATCTTCATCTCTTCCCATGAGTCTTTGGGTCCTTTGGCTTCCCATCCAAATTCATCCCGAGGTGACCAAGCTCTAGGGCCGTGGTTCCTTTTTGCTTCGAACCGGTCAAGTCGGGTGGTGAGGGTATCTAGATAGTTATGAATCTTGTTGATGACAGTGTCAAATTGGTCCATGGGTACTTGGGGCATCTCCCTAGGGTGGTCATGCAATGGAGCGATGGAAATCATGATGCAAGGGAGACTCAAATGTCAATGCCCAAGGACTAGACTCGTAGAGACAAGTCTAAAACTTGCTCTGATACCAAATTGATGTGACACCACTCCTTGGACCTAGATTTGCAAGCAACCGGACCGAACAACGATCTCTCACAAGCGGTTCACCCGTGTCGCGCACACCCGGTTCCGTAGGTGGACCGGCGATGGTGGTGAGGGTCCGAGGTTTGACCTCGAGGTTCCAAGGATATGGCCAGCTAGGGATGGACCCCAATGGGCCAGGGATGCCCAATTTCAAGGGCGGCCGGCACGCCGAGGGTGTGGGATGTAATGACACTCTCACAACTCACCCGCGGTGGCACTCGATTAGACGGAATGTTGGGACGAGCACTCTCTCACTGCCGACGGCGCAACTAGAGATAATACTAAGCTAAGCAATAGTGAAACTAGCAGAGGATGGAGGCTCAAAGCTCACTTGATCGGTGTGAAGACACCGATCCCGGTCGGAGACGAGGGCGAGCGGGGAAGCGTGGGCTACCCGCACGCCGCGCCGATGACGCTTCAGCCGAAGACCTGCTAGTACAAAACTACGCCCCACGCAGGAGGGTGGATCTCGGGGTGGGGGAATGGGCTTACACCAAACACTACCTCCACACAGGGAGGGGCGCTAAGCCGGCCAGGCGGGGAGGGGAGGTTAACTAAGCTAGCGCCGAACGATCTGCCCGTTCTGGAGTAACCGGACAGGAAGTCGATGTAGATGATGCCACGCACTCCACCGAACTCAGAATTCAACGAAACTGGTGCTGAAACGTCGCTGACAGACCCAGGAATGCCTGTGAATTTTTGTGGGAGGTCCCGATGTCGTCATCGGCTGGGGCGAGCTCTGGAACAGGATCCCGGCGCTCTGGTTCGGACTGGTCCCAGGGTGCAGCAGCAGGTGGAAGTAGTCACCACGCCCGCTCCCGATGTCGAAACGCAGCGGGATCAAGATGAGTATGACCGTGGACAAGTCTTCTTCGAGCATCAGCCAGGTGGGACACCAGACGATGTCGGGGCAGAGAGCGGGAGCCCATTGAGTGACAAGGGGTCTGGACAGGTCCTGAGTGGCCTGTTCAGCGCACCTGGGGGAGAAAATTCGGAACGGGCAGTCCCGGACTCCGAACGAGGTCCCGCTTGCTGTGTTGGACAGAGGACTGGTGGATCTTCGACCCGGCCAAGTGGCGCACCTTGGAACGGAAGGATGAGACCGTGGAAGCTTCTGTACTGCAGCTCTGGTCCTGGTTCAGGTCCCGGTTGCGCAGTCGGACGAGAATGAACCCTCCGGACAGCAGGGATGTCAGATGCCGGCGAGACCACCTCGGCTGCGAAGCTATCTTGACGACCTTTCCGTCGATGTATGTACGCCTCCAGACGACGCCGAATGACTCAGGGAAGGTTCTGCAAGTCGGGCTCCAACTGCTGCCTGCGAACTGAGATGGATAGGGTGATGAAGGTGATGGGAGACGGAGTAGATGGGGTGGGAAATGGGGTGGATGGGTGTGGGGGTGACACCTGACTATGTGGGGGTCTATTAGGGGGTGATACAAGGTGTGGGAGGGGCAGAAAGGGGGCTGGGAGGTGGTCTAGCAAGTGGAGGAAGGGGGAGCTGCGAATTTGGGTTGGGAAGGAGAGAGGGGGGAGAGAACTCTCCTTTGGTTTGAATGTGGGGTTAATGGAGGGGTTAATGGGGGCCTAGGGAATGGGAAGGGTTGCCTTGGGGAGGGGAAGGGTGCTTGGGAGAAGGGATTCTCCCTTGGGAAAATGAAAGGTTGTATGGGGAAGGGGAAAGGTTGCTTGGGAGGAGGAGAGGTGCCTAGGAGAAGGGGATTCCACCTAGGGGTTGGAGGGGAATTAAATGGGAGGTATGGGGAAGGGGGAGGGGTCTTAATGAGAGGTGAATGGGGAGGAGAGAGAGTGAATTTCGAAATTGGGGGTGGGGAGGAGAGAGAATGGGTTCGCCCCCTTTAGAGAGAGAGAGAGAGAGAAATAGAGAGAGAGCTAGAGAGAGGGAGAGAGGGGAAACTCACAAATTTTATGGAAACTCAACTCAATATCATTCATTCATTAGCTTCAAATGGTGGGATTGGGGTCCTATTTATAGGAATCCCACAATTTAACATAAGACCCTGAGTTTTAGACTAGTGACAATAAACTAAGGGAGAAGGGGGTGCCCATGGGCCTAGCCCACTTAATTGGGCCCAACTGACTCATTAACCACTCTAATGCCAATTAACCTAGGTAGATGACACCTTAACCTAGGGACTTGACTCAAATAAAAGGAAAATTACATAATAAGAAAATGAAAAATACATCATATGACTCGGAATAAAGTGGCGAACAAGATGTAGCACTGCTGGCGAGCATCAGGATCCTCGAACAAATGAGATCGCCGGTGATGTCCCCATCACAGAGTCAGTGGCTGGACGCAGGAAGGCTAACTGAGTCAGCCGAGCGATAGGCTCGTACGGCGGCGCCAGATAGATTTTTGCTTTTTTGACATGTATTGTATCGGCTACGGGCTACTTGATGTACATCACAGTTTAATAAGAAGAGAAGAATGGCATTTATTCTATTTTGCTTACACGTGTATGCTTGCCAAATGTTCAAAAATAGAACTTGCGTAGTGTAGTCGCGTTCCACGTCCGAGAGATGAGTTCTCCTTCTATAGTAGATAACCGGTACGCTCCTTTCCCGAGCGTCTCGACCTCTCGGTAGGGGCCTACCCAATTAGGGGATAACTTGCCCGCCGCCTCAAGTGGTCGAGAGGCTTCGACTTTCCTGAGAACGAAGTCTCCCGACTGGAAGTGTCTGTCCCGGACTTTGGCGTTGTAATATCGAGTGAGGCGGCGTTGATATTCCATTGCTCGAACGCTGGCAATCTCTCGGACTTCATCTGCTAGGTCGAGGTTTTCGAGTGGTTTCTGGTCGTTTACCTCGGGAGAGAAGCAGATGACTCGGAGGGAGGGATTGGCAATCTCCAACGGGATCACGGCCTCGGTGCCGTACACCAGCTGAAAGGGAATTTCACCGGTTGTCGTTCTGGGAGTCGTCCTGTGCGACCAAAGTACGCTTGGCAATTCCTCGAGTCAGCTGTCCTTGGATTTGCTGAGCCTGGTCTTGATGCCTTTTAAGATGGTCCTATTGGCATTTTCGACCAGCCCGTTAGCCTGAGGGTGGGCGACCGAAGTGAAGTGATTGCGAATGTTTAGGTCGGCACATCTGTCTTGGAAATAACGAGAATCAAATTATCGGCCATTATCGCTCACTATCACCTGGGGGATGCCGTAGCGACAGATGATCGATTTCCAGACGAAACTCCAAACGACTGTCTCGGTGATCCTAGCTGTGGCTTCAGCCTCGATCCACTTGGTGAAGTAGTCGATGGCGACGATGATGAACTTCTTCTGGGCCTGAGCCGTAAGGAACGGCCCAAGGATGTCGATCCCCCACCGAGCGAAAGGATAAGGCTCGGCTAGGGTGATAAGCTCCGTTGCCGGCTGATGGACCAAATGGTCAAATCACTGGCATCGGTCACACTATTATACGTAGGTCGAGCAGTTGCGCTGCAGAGTGGGCCGCCGAAGCAAGATCCTGGCGAGCGACCTTCCTCCTTGATGCGCTCCGCATAGGCCTTCGTGAACTTCTTGAATCACTCGGTTGGCTTCGTCAGCATTGATGCACTTCAGGAGGGGACCGGAGAAGGATCTGCGGTATAAAGTGCCGGCCAGAATGACGAATCGCCGAGCTTGGTACTTCAATCTCCGGGCTTCCCGAGGGTCGGGAGGTTCCTGAGAGTCTTAGAGCCACGACAGATAGAGAGTACGCCAGTCGCTTGGGGAGGCCGAGTCAACAGCCATGAGCTCCGAATCAATGCTCGGTCGCTCTAGCTCTTCGAGAAGGACTGATCGAGTACCTTCGGGGTCAAGAGAGAGGCCAACCGAGAGAGGGCGTCCGCTCGGGAGTTTTCCTCCCGAGCTATTCGGACTACCTCAAAACTCTCGAACTATTGTGCCACGGTTCTGACCAGCTGGAGGTATTTGACCATCGATGCTTCCCGAGCTTCGTAATTGCCGTTGACCTGGCTAGCGACCAGTTGGGAGTCAGTGTGGATTCTGACTCGCTCAACCCCCGACCGTCGGGCCATGCGGGCTCCTGAGATAAGGGCTTCATACTCGGAGGTGTTGTTGGATGCCTGGAAGTTGAACTTCAAGGCGTATTGCAGCTCTGCTCCTTCGGGGGACTTCAGGAGGATACCGGCACTGCTCTAGGCCAAGTTGGAGGATCCGTCGACGAACAATTCCCAGGTTGGCCCGGGTGCGGACGGAGATTTTTCTTCGGTCGGGATGGTGCTCTCGGCGATGAAGTCAGTGAGCGCATGTCCTTTGATAGTCGAGCGAGGCCAGTACGATATATCGTAGGCCCCGAGCATAATGGCCCACTTGACGAGGCGTCCCGAGACTTCAGGGTGAGTGAGGATCCTCTTCAGTGGTTCACCGGTCAACACGATGATGGAGTGCCCTTGGAAATAGGGTCGAAGGCGCATGACCGAGGTAACCAATGCTAGCACGAGTCTCTCGGTTGCGGGGTACCTTCTTTCAGCATTGTTGAGCACCTTGCTGGTGTAGTAGATCGGTCTCTTGATTCCCAAGTCATTTTTGACCAGGACCGAGCTAACTGTGGATGGAGTTTCCGAGAGGTAGAGATGTAGGGCTTCACCTGGAACGGGCTTGGACAACACCGGTGGCGAAGGCAAGAACTCCTTAAGCTCAGTGAACGCCCTTTGGCATTCCTCGTCCCATGCGAACGTAGCAGATGCCATTTTGGGCCCCCTCAACAGTTTGAAGAAGGGTAGGCATCGTTCGACCGCACGGGACATGAATCGGTTGAGCGCAGCAACGCGCCCGGTAAGGCGTTGAACGTCCTTGGTGCAGGTGGGGGGCCGCATGTCCAGGATGGCCTCGACTTTGTCGGGGTTAGCCACGATCCCACGCTGGGTGACTAAGAAGCCCAGGAATTTCCCGGACCTTACTCCGAAGGCACACTTGGTGGGGTTGAGCTTCATATTGTACCTCAGGAGAGTGTCGAAGGTCTCTGCTAGGTCGGCGAAGTGGTCCTCGGCCTTGGGGGTCTTGACGAGCATGTCGTCGATATAGGTCTCGATGTTCCGACCGAGCTGTCCCTTGAACATATGGTTGACCAGTCGCTGGTACGTTGCTCCAACGTTCTTCAGCCCGAAGGGCATCTGGGTGTAGCAGTGCATGCCAAAGTCGGTGATGAAGGCGGTCTTATCAATATCTTTTGGATCCATTTTGATCTTGTGGTAGCCTGAATAGGCATCCAGGAAGCTGAGTATCTCGTTATCTGAGGTTGAATCAACCAGTTGGTCGATGCTCGGCAACGGATAGCAGTCTTTTGGTGTGGCTTTGTTCAAGTCGGTGAAGTCCACGCACATTCGCCACTTTCCCGAAGCTTTTGGCACCAGGACGACATTGGCCAGCCACGTCGGGTATAGGACCGATCTAAAAAGACCAGTCTTTTGCCCCTTGGTGACTTGCTCCTTGATGATCATCTGCTTCTCTGGCGCATGCTTCATTCTGCGTTATTGTACGGGCTTCACGGTCGGGTCGAGGTTGGGCTTATGCATCACTGTCTCTTCCGGTATCCCTGGGAGTTGATCATCAGACCATGCAAAGACTCGGATGTACCCAAAAATAAATTCTTTGTATTGCTGCTGAACCTCAGATGGTAGGTTGGCTCCAATCTTTACTCCTAAGGTCGGGTCGTCGTTTAGGAAAACCATTAGCAACTCGCCTCCAGGCTCGGATGTTGCGGGTTTTTCCTCGACATCCCGTGGGCCCTTATTCTTCCCATCCGGCCTTGTGGCTTCGACCGAGATATTATAGCACCTTCTGGCCATCGCCTGGTTGCCCTGGACTTCCCCTACCCCATGTTTAGTGGGGAACTTCATCTTTTGGTGATAGGTAGAGGGCACCACTTTCGTTCAGCTGAGGATCCCTCGGCCGAAGATTGTGTTATATGCTATCATACCTTTGATCACTATGAAGTCCACCATAACCGTAACGGTTTTGGTTGGGGTGCCGAGAGTAACTGGCAGGCTTAGGGCTCCCTCGGGATAAGTGGCATGGCCATTGAACCCGCAAAGGGGGGTTCGGATCGGGCGGAGTTTAGACAGATTCTCCCCCATCTTAAGAAAACACTCGTAAGATAATACATCAGGGGCACTTCCATTGTCAACTAGAATCCTATCTACGTTACAATGATTTATCGTAGCCGATATAACTAGGGCGTCATCATGCGGGGTGGTCAGCCCTTCTAGGTCTTGGTCGGAGAAGACTATGACCTAGGACTCACTTGGCGGGGCCTTGGCAGGCTCGATGGCTCGGCTCGCCCGCTCAGCATGATGCTTCCTTCCTCGGCCACTGTCTCCTCTTGATGCAGCTCCTCCAGCGATGACGTTGATGTGGACCCCGCGAGAGGCGTTGTCGATCTCCTGTGGGTGCCTCGGTCTTCCTTATGTCCGGCCACGAATCGGGATAGGTGTCCCTGACGGACGAGGCGTTCGATCTCATCCTGGAGCTGGTGGCAATCGCCGGTATGATGCCCGTGATCGCTATGGAACATGCAGTGCTTACTGCGATTGCGGCTTTTCGATCTCATGGGCTCATAGATCTCATGGGTTGGTGGAGGACACCCGAGCCTTTGATGTCTTCATAGATCTCATACACCGGAGCGATTAAGGGAGTGTACCGCTCGTACTTCCGGGACGGTTCTTTGTTCTCCCTGTCTCGGTTCCGTCTTTTTCCATGGCCCGAGCTTGACTCGGGTGCTCGCTTCTTGTCCCCCACCCGACCTGAGCCGGTTGCGCCTCGACATGCGCTGAGAACTTCTTCGCACTCAGCATGGCGTAAAGCCAGAGTCACTAGCTCGGCAAGGGTCGAGGGAGGGTGGAGGACAAGTTCGCGGCGGAGGTTCTCGTCCCGGGTGCCTCCGGTCAGCGCGGTTATGGCCGAGGCTACATCCAGACGCGGGATTCTTAGGGCTTCCGAGTTAAATCGGTTGATATAGGCCCGGAGTTTCTCCCCTTGCGCCTGTTTGAGAGCCAATAGCCCCGCTACCGACCTTGGGAGGCCGATACTGGCAAAACTCTCCTTAAATACTCGCCCAAACTGCTTGAAGTCTCGGATGGATCCGGGGGCGAGGGCCCGGAACCATGCTTGGGCGCCTTGGACTAGGGTGGTCACGAAGGCTCGGCATTTGATGACGTCGGACGTCCCGTGAAGAGTCATTAGGGCGTCGTAGCTGTCAAAGTGGTCGGCCGGGTCGCCTTGGCCGTCGTAAGGCTTGAAGGTCGGAATGGAGATTCTGGGAGATACCTCTGCCTTCAAGATATAGTCGGAGAACGGGGATTTCTCATCGTCCTCGGCGGGGGAGATCTTATGCAAGGCGCGTAAGGAGCGCTCTTGCTCTGCGAAGCGCCTCTCGAACTCTCACAGACGGAGGGATAACTTCGGCTGCCGTTGCGCCGTGGGGCTAGGGGGACGAGATGGCAAGCTGTCCTGGCATTCCATGGGGACTTCGATCTCCGGGTGCGGATGGCGTGTCCCAGGTTTTCCCCTTTTCGGCGTGGAGGAGGCCTCTTGATCCGAAGGAGGGGCTTGTGAAGGTCCTCCTAACCTGTTGCGAATAAGCTGCCATCCTCGGAGAGTGAAGCGACCTCCGGCAGTGTGTTGGGATGCGTCTCCGCGGGGAGGGCGTTCCGGAGGGACACGTGACCTTCCTTCCCTGGCCGCCTGGGTCCTCATGAGTTCCACGAGGACATCCAGTTTTACGTTGAGGGCTTGGAAAGCGTCAGGGCCCTCGTTGGATGGTTGCCCTACCGCCGCGGGCGGAGGTGGTTCGTCGGCTGGGGTGCTGGCGTTGGAGGGGGGGTCTTGTGCGGCCTGAGAAGGGCCTTCTCCCCCCACCACCATGGCCTTCCCCCTATCGCCGGCGGATCTCCTCCCTGTACTTCTTCGCACCATGCTGGCTCTTTGATCGTTTCCCATAGACGGCGCCAGATGAAGAGGGGCGATCTCACACTGATCCTGAGCTGGAGAAGATGACCACCGAACAGTGAACTGCAAGGAAGGGAAACAGATCAGGGGGCCCAGGGGTGATACCCTAGGAAAACCCCTTCGATGCCTAAGTCAGTAGAGCAGTGGTGGAAACTATGAAGGGAGGAGGAAGGAGATGCATGAGATCTCTCACCACCAAGGTGGTGAAGTGGTTCCTGCTCAGGGAGTGTAGGCGTGAGTTGGCCTTACCTTTCACTGGAGGGAGTCCCAGGTTTAAATAGTGCGTCGGCCTCATGAGTCCCGTAAGCTGAGGAGTTTAAGGCGGGAGTTACGTCCCCAACGTGGACTCTTTACGTCCTTGAGGGGTCGTGGGTCCCTTATCTGGTAAGGACACCAGAGCACGAGTACGACCCGACTCAACGAGCCGTCGGTACCGGACCCGCAGCACGACTCGGTCGACATCGACATCATTGTGGCTGGGTGATAGTATGGAGTCCCCCCTTGAGTGTTGATACTTTCTTTATGTTTAGTGTATTGATGTGTATTTATTTTGAGTATTTATGAGTGTAATGGGTCAAGGTTATAAAATGGGTTACACTTCATGTAAGGAGCCCAATTTCTAAATTGGGCCTCCAAACTTTTAGGAGCCCCATTAGGCCTCTCTCTCCCTTGTGGGCTTTTACACATGTGGGCCAAAAAGGCTGGTTCAAGGCCCAAGATGGACTTCTAGAAGACTTGGACCATTAGACCAAGGAGACAAAGGTAGAGGATGCCCCCTCCTTGTCCCCCATGCTTGTCTCCCACCTACCCTTGACCAATGTTAGTGGATGTCCTTTGGAGTTAGTGGATGTCCTTTGATGTTAGTGGATGTCATTTGGTGTTAGTGGATGTCCTTGGGTCTAGATCTAGGGTTTGAATACTTATAGTCTCTCATTGTATTTTGTGTGGAAATAATGAGAAAATTGAAGAGAATATTGATTGGTGTGCACTCCCCTCTCCCTCTTGAGTGTTCTTGGTGTTCTTCCTCCTCCCACCCCTAACTCTCTCTAGATCTGATCCTAAATCTTCTATCTCCCTCATATTTCTTCTACTTCTCTTCTTCCTCTATCTTCTCTGAACGTTCACCGCCGTCGCCACCGCTGTTCGTGCCGTCGTTCAGTCTCCACGAGTCGGTCTTCATCCTGCTGCCCCAAATTCAAAGTTTCAGGACATCAGCTCGGTGAAAGAATAGGTACGGGATATCCGACCGTTGGATCATCGCGAAACTTTGAGGGTAGGCTCCCCCCATCAGAGGAAATTTCCAGTTCAATTTTCAGATCGATCAGAGCCCTTTTGCCCCCTTTCCCATCCACCTGTTCATCTTCCCCAAAATCTGCCTGTGTGCAGGTCTGCCGGATAGATCTTAGTAGCCGATTTTTATGACCCATCAACTGTTGTTCAAATCTCACAAATGAGCTATGTGCGTCTCCGTCACCCTCCCCTCTACCCACCATAAAAATATCTGGTCCTAATTCGCCCATTTGATCCTTGGTCAAAGTCCTTGATCAGGGAGGTTAGGTTCTGTCTTATCTATTCTTTATTTCGGGACAGTATGCTCAGTCAGTTTGCAGTCACTCCCATTTTCAATCCAACCGTTGGACGAGTCTGTAATTCCGGTATGTTGTAGATTTCAAGTCCTCTTTCCAACGGTACCTTTTGTGTCCCGATCCGACATCGGAGTTGAGTGTACCAGCTGATCTCACCAGAGCGCGCAGATCTGGACAGAAACACAGTTGCGGGACAATATTGGGAGATAATTCCCAAGAAATCACCCGTCTCCACTCCGGCGACCGCCGCTCCCGGGGATCGACCCGGGACACTCCAGAAGCGTCCCCGTCAGTCATTGCAGATAGGAGCCACCCCGGACGCCGCCGTACCAGCAGCGGGTCGCACGTACCATTCGGTGGGCCCGAGTGAACGGAGCTGAACCGGCCGACCGCGTCTGCCCGAGCGCCATCGACTACTGCTCGCCAACCCGAGATTGGTGCTCCTGGATCCCACGTGTCGCCTGTTACCTCCTTGCGTGGAGTGGGCTTAGCATTATTTATGTAATTATTAATTATTTCTGTACCGGGAGCTCCGGATCTCGGACGGGAAGTCTTCCCCACGCCCCGAGCTTGGAGGTACACTCGCCACCCCCTTTTGTCGTATTTGCTTAGCTAGTATGCATTCTAGATGCCGCTGCATGTGAGTAGGTTACTTTCCTAGCTAGCCCGCGATACATCACCGCTGTGAGTTGTTAGTGCGAGACCCGTCCCACGACTCGCTCCGAGCGTGAGAGCAAGCCGACCACCCGAGACTCAAAGTCGGTTTCTCAACCGTGCAGATCGTCGCGCTTCCCTCGATGGGGACAACCATGAGTTAGCACTTCTTGTTTGGGGCACATCACCTCTTCTGGAGCTCTTTAGGTGCTGCATTGTATCGTTGTTGCTGGTCGTGTCGTCCAACCCATCGCGTCGTCCAACCCGTCGCGTCGTCCTATAGAGTCCAAGGTCGCAACTCGTCCGCGTCGAGTCTCGTAGTCGTCCCGCATCAAATTGGTATCAGAGCCGGTTTGAGTCAGGGTAGTCTGGTCCAAGGTCTTGCGTTGCATCCCAATATTCGGTATCTAAAAAGGTGTTGTCGAACCGTTAGGTTACGCCTATCGGGGAGGCGATTCACTCGCGTGAGAGGATCTTCGGATCCCCGGACTCCGCCAAGTACCGGATATCGGTTTAAGTCTAGGTTCTTCAACTTGCATCGGTCCATCCATATACGTCTAGTGAGTCACCCTTTGCTCTCTTTACATCTCATTGCATGCCCACCCGTGGAGGTGCCCAGTACCATCGCCCTGACACTATGGGTGAACACCGAGGTGCCAACCCGGGAGGCCGTTCCCTGGAGGACATGATAGCTCTACTCATGGAGCGCATGGATAGGTCCGAGCAAACTCTTAGGGAGCATACCGAGCGTATGGAGAGCCGATTCAAAGCCATGGAGGACCGCGCCGAGGCTTCTGACCGATCTGTCCAAGGACTGGTTGGAAGGTTAGAGAGTGTGGAGAGAACCCCTCGTCGAGACCTACCCGGCATTCTCCCGGCCCCTCAGGCACATGGTGCCCAGCCCGCGCCTGCTGCCCAGCTCGCACCACCTCGGGCTGAGGAGCAACGGCAATGTGCCCCCCATTTTGAGGACTACGAGTCCGACAACGATTACGAGGGAAATGGCCGGCGCCGGCATGGTCACCGACCACACAGGGATGATGAGGACGAACGGATCCTCAGGACCGTCCGTGCAGACCCTCCCACATTTGATGGGTCCAAACCTTTGGAACCCAAGATCTATCTTGATTGGGAGGCCAGCATGGACCGGTATTTTGAGTGGTTCGAGATGACGGACCACCGAGGGTCAGGTATGCCAAGATGAAGTTGTTAGGGCAAGCACAGACTTACTGGAGTAATGAAGAGAGTTTGCTCTTTCAGCGTCATGAGCCTCAGGTAGGTTCTTGGGATGAGATGAAGGACAAGCTTAGGCGTAAGTATCTTCCTGCCACGTACCGTCAGCGACTTATTGATAGGTGGCAGAGTCTCACCCAAGGGGACCGATCCGTGTCAGACTACATCGCGGAGTTTGATGAGTACTTTTTGCGATGTGGCGTTACGGAGGAGAGCACCATGCCTGTATCATGCTTCTGTCGTGGTTTACGGCCCCACTACCAATATGAATTATTTCGCCACAATGTTACCACCTTGGAAGATGCATACCAGGTTGCTCTAGAGTTGGAGCAGTTCGAGGCGGAGTTCGCTCCCGTACAGCGCCCGGGGTTCACTTATCAGCGTGGGAACGACCCTCGTACCACGCCTACCTCCTATAGCCGGTTTCCGGTGGCCCGTCCCCCGAACCCCCTTGGCAGGACCCCACTGCTCCTAGGCTCCGCACTTTCCCTCCGAGGGACTCTCCCCCTCGCCCGTAGGCACCCATCCCTGCCCCTCGGCCTTATCAGCCCGCCGTACCAGCTCGGCCTCTTCTTCCCACACCCCCAGTCCATCGAGAGGACAAGGGTAAGGGGTCAATGATTGGTAGAACATATCAAGGCACTGGGACACGAGACCGTTGCTACACTTGTAGTGAGTTGGCCACTTTGCCAGCTAGTGTCCCACCCGAGGAACACTTGTTATTACCGACACGCCGGCCTGTGACCCCACCCCCGAGTTGGTGCCAGTCAGTTATGAGCCAGACCAGGAATTGGCCGAGGAATTCTTTGATGAGCTGTTGGAGGGCGAGCAGGTTGATGTCCCTGGTACCCAGTATCGGGATGGCATACATTTGGGTGTAGTCAGGTGCATCCTTACCCAGCCGCAGGTGAGTGACGACTGGCATCGCACCACCATATTCCATACATTTTGTAGGCTGGAAGGGAAGGCATGCAAGGTGATTATTGATAGCGGGAGATGCATCAACGCTATCTCCACAGGCACCGTCAAGCACCTTGGTTTGACGCCCGTGGATCACCCCGCACCCTATAGAGTTTCTTGGGTGGATTCCACTTCCATCCCGGTCAGACTGCGGTGTCTGGTGCCGCTGCAGTTCTAAGCATACCATGATGCGATATGGTGCGATGTACTACCTGTGGAGGTGGGTAGTATCATCCTTGGTAGGCCTTGGCTCTTTGACCGAGATGCCACCCTTCATGGCAGGTCAAACACTTGCACCTTCGACCATGGTGGCCAAAGGATTACCTTCCACCCCGTCCAGCCGAAGGACCCGTCTGTCCGAGGACCAGCTGGCCCCAGTACTGCGACATCTCCTAGTCAGGGGAAAGTCGGTCCACCCATGTTGTCCTCGGCACAAGCCTTCACCTCTTCGACTGCTCCTAGCAGAGTGGACCCTCCACCCAAGAGGTTGATGATAATCAGTCCGAGAGAGATGGAACAGGAGGTGACCGGGGGTAAACCCATTCTTGCTGTCGTTGTCAGGGACATAAAGGATGTCGCCCCTAGGTCAGAGGATGAGCATCCCCCAGAGATAGCCACAATATTACGGGAATTTTTCGATGTCTTCCCCGAAGACCTCCCTGGAGGCCTTCCACCTATGAGGGATATCCAGCATGAGATCGACCTCGTCCCGGGCTCATCTTTGCCTAACCTTCCCCATTATAGGATGAGTCCCACGGACCATGCTGAGCTTCAGCGGCAGGTCGAAGAGTTGATGAGTCGGGGGTCCCTTAGGGACAGCAAGAGTCCATGCGCTGTCCCCGCACTATTGGCCCCGAAGAAGGATGGCACATGAAGGATGTGCGTTGATAGCCGTGCAATCAACAAGATCACGGTGAAGTATCATTTTCCCATTCCCCGATTGGATGACTTGCTTGATATGATGTCGGGAGCCACTATCTTCTCAAAGATAGACCTTCGTAGTGGCTATCACCAGGTGCGAATCAGGCCTGGAGATGAATGGAAGACGGCATTCAAGACCAAGGATGGTCTTTATGAGTGGTTGCTTATGCCCTTTGGGCTTTCCAACGCCCCTAGCACCTTCATGCGGTTGATGACCCAGGTTTTATGCCTTATAATAGGGGTCTTCTTGGTCGTCTACTTCGATGACATTCTTATCTATAGCCGCACTAGGGAGGACCACTTAGACCATCTTAGGCAGGTCTGTGTCGTGCTAAGGCGAGAGAGTTTATTTGCCAACCCGAAGAAATGTGCTTTCATGTCCGATCAGATCACTTTTCTCGGGTTCATTGTGTCGAGAGATGGAGTCTCCGCTGATCCGGAGAAGATTAGGGCCATCAGGGAGTGGCCCGAGTCACGCATGCTCCACGATGTCCGGAGTTTCCATGGCTTAACGACGTTCTACTGTCGCTTCATTTGTGACTTTAGTTCTATCACTGCCCCGATCACTGATTGCATAAAGAAGGGGGCATTCGTATGGTGAGGCTTCACTCGGGACCCAAACCACAACGCACAGCGATTTTAAGGTGGTTCGGATGCAACAGCGGCAATCCTACGTCCACCCCTCACCAAACTCGGTGAGGCTTCACTCGGGATAAAACCCCAAACGAAGACGACGCTCTAAATACACACGCAGGACGACGCCTACCCACACACACGGGGACGCACCCCAACACACACACACACATGGAGACGAGGTCTCCAACACGATCCAACAAGCGGATCAACAAGACACACACACGCTGCGACAAGTGCAGCACTCCACACATACAAACACTAAGATCGGATAAAATCACACACACACACAGATCTAAAAAGACCTATGCACACACGAATCAAAAACGACACGCACACTCACGACCACGGATCCAACAACGATCCACACACACACAAGTTCGCAGTTTATACAAAACATGAATATGAACTTGAAACACAATAAGGCACAGTTGAGAATGCTCCTGATTTAGGCTCCCCCTGAATGTATGCTCCGGATGTTTGCGTTGATTCCTTCTTTACTTAAATGGCTTGAGACTCAGCTTTAATGACCTTGTATTTGATGTAGATCCTCTTGCACGGAGTACTGTTCACTGCTACATTACTTTTTTCTTCTTTTACTTGGACAGCCTTCTCTTAAGCTTTTCTTGAGACCATTGCTTGATTGGAACTCCTTGGCTTGGGAAGATGCTTGAATGGCTTCAGTTGATGCTAGAACGGCTTCGATCAGATGATGAACTTGTTGAAAGGAATGTTGTTCATGAACGTTGCAGCAATCTTCATTTGATAGCTTTCCTCTCTATCTCTCCTTGTTGATTTCTTGCTTCTTCAGTTCTTGGGAGGATGAAGGCTTCGAAATGGATCTTGAACCCTCAGCTATGGATGAAGCTTTGCCCACAGATCACTGTTCACAGCTACAGTGATTCTCCTCTTCCTTGAGCCACCTTGATCTCTCTCTTTGTTGATTTCTTCTCTTGGAGTCACTTAGGGTTTATGACCTCAAGGAGAGGTTTTATAACCCTTGGAAGGTCTATGGACAATCCCCAGACCAGATCCACTAAATCTAGAGGGTTTGGTGGCTTTGGGATTAAACAATAGCAAGAGGAAGGGCTTTCCTCGAAGTGACAAAGAGTCAACAAAATGGGCAGTTCGAGCCTAGCGGTCGACCGGTGGTCATGGGGCAGTTGACCAGAATTTTACATGTTTCGAAGTTTTGGTTGCTGAGAAAACCGGTCGACCGGACGCCTAGGGGCGGTCGACCGCTACTTGCAGAATCTGGAATTTTTAGGCTCTGGCAATTCTGGTCGACCGGCCAAGGCGTGTAGGTCGATCGGAAAGACCTATACCTGCAAAATTGAAGTGTTAGCTCAAAGCAACATGTCCATAATTCAAAGGCTTCATGTCCATATCAAATCCATGCATTTTGGGATTTGATTCACTTGGTTTATGCATTTGAAACGTCTAAACCATTTGAGCAATTCTAAATTTTATTCCAGGGGCTCCGCCCCCGGAAACCCCCGCAAGGGGCGCTGCCCCCTTGACCCCCACGACCTGACCGCACAGGTCGATCCGCGGGCGAGGGCGCACGATGGCCAGAAGGGTTTCATGTTTAATATGCATGAATGAGGTGTATTAAGGAGAGGTATATGAGATACACATGGTGAGATCGATGCTAAGACAAGGTAAGAGTCTCACCAATGGTTCTTTGACAGTACATGACATATACCACCTGTTTTAGATTGTAGAGGAGCAGGGTGAGTATCCACACGTTTGGTTCACCAGGTGACTGCCATGAGTTTAGTCCTGCAAGCAAGATAGTCAGGGTTAATACCATGCTTGTTCACATTAAAGAGGTTATGAAACCTCCTGCCTCTTGTAAAACTAACATATGCAAACTAAGGATCAAGACCATGTAACCGTTGCCATTTGACATCTCAGCCATACATAGATAACAGGAGCATGAGCAATCAACCACAAGTTTAGTTATCATCACTTAATCACACATTAAGTTTAGTTATCATCAAAACCACAACTTAACAATCACAACAATCATCAAAACTATAACTCAACATGTTGGCCTTCACAAACCCATCATAAAAATTAAAAAATGCCCCTCTCGCAAGCCTCCCACCTTTTGGGAACCTGCACCTGATCAAAGTAAGGGACTATCCCATGATATCGATTTTTGAAATTTGATGAACGTCTGATTTCATATGCTATTTCATTTATAATTTAAATACAGATGTGAATAATGAATGTCTTGAAGGGCATGTTTCTTCTTCTGTTGTCGTGCCCCTCCCTTGTCCTCCTGTCTTCGCCCCTATTGTTGTTGGCCCTCTTCCCACCTCCCTGCCTTCGCTCTCCAGTGCCCATGGCTGCCCCCCCTGCCCTGCGCCATCCCTGCAGTTGGTCTCTCCCTCTCCCCCCCTGTGTCTGCCCCCCAGACCAGCGTTCTGGCCTCCCCTTCCCTCCAGCCCCCTCTTCTGCTGGCGACCTCTATCCTTGTCTCTTCTGGCCCCCTTCCCTGTCCTGTTGCCCACCCTCTGTCCAGTCCACCCCCAGGAGTCCCCCCCTCCCTTCGCCCAAGCTCTGCTCCACTCCCTCTCCCCCCCGACATGCCCCTTCCTTGCCCACGAGCCTGCTACCACCCCCTCTGGTGAACCAGCGGCCTTCTTCTCCCCGGAGGAGATTCATCTCTCCTGCCTCCTGCTGAAGCACGGCATTGTAGCCAGGACCCCCTTCGGCCAGCCTTCGCTCCCCGACATTCGAGCTCTTCTTTCACAGCGTTTCCACTTCAAGGAGGACTACCTCCTCAGTGCCATGGACGATCGACATCTCCTCCTGCGTTTCCAGAACTAGGACGACTTCATCCTAGTGCTCCTCAAGGGGACCCTTTCCCTCCTGGGAAGGCTCTTCTACTTCCGTTAGTGGGACCCGAGCTTCTCCCCGGCGGCAGACAATCCCTGCATCCCCATCTGGTTGGAGATGCCTGGCCTTCCCCCGAACTTCTTCCTGGAGGCCATGATTACCTCCCTCGCCGACAGCATAGGCCTTGTGCTTCAGGTCCCCCGGGATACCTTGTGCCTCACCCGTGCACATGCCGCCCGAGCTTGTGTCCCCTGTCGTGTTTGGGTTGGCATGGGCTCCGGTGGATTTTGGCAGCCCCTACGGTTCCCCAACCCCCCATTCTTCTGCTCCTCTTGCAACTGTTTAGTGCACCAGCCCCCGGAGTGCCAGAAAACCGCGGTTAGGCACCCTGGCGCCGTTGTTGCTCCTCCGGCAATGCCTGCTCCTCAGGTGGTCTGCTCTCCAGCGGTCGGAGGCTCCTCCACTGAGCCCTCTGCAACGGCCACCTCGCCCACGCCCCAGGGGTCCTGCATGAGCCAGGGGAGCCTGCTTGGCCCCCACCCTCTTGCTGCCGCCTTGGCTCCCTTTCTAGAGGATCATGCCGCTGCCCCTCTCCCTATGGTTGTAGGCCCACCGGCCCACCGGCCCCCCAGGTTCCCCTTCTTGCCTCTGCCTTCCCCCTGGCTGCACCTGGCCTCCAACCCTCGGCCCACCCAACCACTTCCTCTCCTTCGTTTGCCCTTCCATGCCCTCCTACTTGCCCCCCAGCCCACCCCTCGGGAGCTTTCCCCCTTGACCTGCCTGCACTTGCCTCTACATCCATCCTGCCTTTAGCCCCTAGATCCCCCCTTCCCCCCTGACCCTTCTCCCCCGTCTGCCCCTTTGGGCCATCCATCCCCCACCTCCGGTTGCCACCCAGCCACCCCCTCCACTCCCTCCCCTGTTGTAGTCTCTACCCCTCTTGATTCCTTCGCCCCCCCCATTCGCACAAGCCTGTTCCTCTGCCTCCTCCCTCTCCCCCTCCTTTGACCCCTCCATTGGTCTCTCCCACGTGGCCCCGTCGGTTGCCACCCCCCTGTCATCCCTCCTGTCTTTGCCTCAGCCTCCCCCCCAGCATCCATCCATTCCCCCCTTGCCCCTCTGTTGGCCCAGAGAGATGGCGGACAAGAAGGGGGGTTGAATTGTCCCCTTGCCGAGATGGCGGATTTTAAAAACTTTCTAACTCAATTACAACTGAAGTAAAGATAACTACGTTGATTAACTAAAACTCAAGTGAGATTACAATGTTCTCTCAAACTTTCCGATCTCACGCGGATAGTTAATGCAACAATCAAGAGAATTACTGTAGTGCCCCAGAATTTATATAAATAATTTTTAAATTATAAAATAATTTTCTAGAAATTATAAAGGCTTAAATAAATTAATGAAGGGGTTATTGGATTAATAAGTCATTATAAGGCTCAAAAAGGCTAATTAGTTAACCTAGCCTATTTAATAATTGTCTAAAATATTTATGGACCAAGCCCATCAAGTTTGGCCCATATTCTAGAAGGGTAATTGGCTTATTCACGTATTTTAAGGATAAAAACTATTTATGTAAGATAATCTTGTGGATAAACGAATAAAAGAGTTTGATTAAATTAAAACTCTATATACGTTGAATGTAACGGTCTATCGGGCGACCGCCACAGCCCTGTAACGCACCTAGATACGACCGTTACATCCTGCAGATTCCGTAAGGTGAGGAAATTATAAAAAGATTGGAACTTTAAAATCCTATCTACAAGAGATCGATTTGGGATAGCTTATAACATTGCTAAGGACTCTTAGGGATTAGCTTCTGACAAATTAAGGACTCTAGAATCGATCTAATCTTCAAACCCTAACCAAAACCCTATAAATAGGACCTAGTTCTGAACTGAGCGACCCTTACTTTTGGCTCGTGAAGAATCAAGATAAGGAGTCATAATTTCAGGTAAGTTCCTTATAAGTTTTTGTTTATAATATATTAGACTAATAGTTCTCCAAATTTCGTGCTAGGAGATCAAGCAACCAAGGAGATAGGAGCTTCCAAAGTTGATGATTCAACCTTAGCAACCCAGGAATCTGAACGCAAGACCCCTGAAGATCCAGAGATTAGGACGTCTAAACGAGGTAATTAGAGTTCGATCTTTAGAACTTTTTGTACCCAATAGTTTCATCTTCTTACCCTCAGAATTTCACATCCTTAGGTCAAGAGGCTGAGGAGATAGAGCAGATTGAAATTACTGATTTATCACAAGAAGTACAAGGGTCTAAGGGTAGCACCTAGCATTAAATTCGAAGTTTAAAGGCCTTAAGAGGTAGGTTATCTCATGATTGGCAAAAATAACTTGTTAGGGATAAAAGCCCTCTGATTGTGCTTGATTTCATGCATTATAGACTAAGAATTTCATGATTTTATAGTTTTATACATTCATGCATCTCTTAGCCCTAAATGGAAATTAAAAGGTATTATCTTGTCTATTCACTAAACCCTTGCATATAGTTGGCCTATGCATCGTTATCATGACTAAGACAGTGGTAGTATGTTGATTTCCAGGCATGTTATGTTTTCATAAACCTTTACTTTAGTTTACTGCCAGCAGGTTCTCTGACGCACTAACGTGAGACTGTCACATCATG
Source organism: Amorphophallus konjac (assembly GCA_022559845.1). Classification (NCBI taxonomy): domain Eukaryota; kingdom Viridiplantae; phylum Streptophyta; class Magnoliopsida; order Alismatales; family Araceae; genus Amorphophallus; species Amorphophallus konjac. The sequence goes on along the minus strand of CM040123.1, from coordinate 315,066,944 downwards.
TTGTGTTTTTATTTGTTCTATTGTCTCTGACGCACCATAGCAGGAGCGTTAGACCACTATAACGGCCCCTCGATAAACTGTCACAATACTGTAACGCGCCTATCCTAGACCGTCAGGAACTATGTTCTGTCAGCCCGAGGCAGAATGATAACCAGTTAGAGTTTACTTATAAATAAGCTTAGATAGCTAAGTTTGGACATGTTATCATGACTTTAAGTTTAGTTACTGATTCATACTCAAAATTTCATGGTTAATGTGTCTTAGGATTATTTTAAGTATGTTAATTTCATGTGCCATAAATTCTATAGTTTTATATTTAAATCATGATTTTTCCAAATGTTGTATTGACGAAGTTTTCTCATGGTTTCACATTGTTACACATTCTTTTCTATCTATAGAGTCATTTCTTTAAGTACATGGCGCATATTCCGGTATGTTGTCCATTAGTTCACTTTGCACTATAGGGACATTATTCTTGGACATGAGGACCTCTCTATTGGATATTTCTTCCAATAGACTAGGAAATCTTGTTTCCAGGCCTCCGTAATTCTCCGCGAGCATGGGATTCTCACTAGGACGCCGAGTTGGTTGTACCATTAAAGCCCATTGATTTGATTACACTATCGATGTTTATGGTTATCAGTAATGTAACGGCTCTACGCTGGACCGTCAGGAGCATCTAACGGCCCATGTACGACCGTCACATTCAACTGAGTCCGATTTCTTGGTTCTGGATTCAGACTAATGTAACGGCCTAATACTGGAGTGTCACATCATGTAACGGCCTAGTACACGACCGTCACACTACTTGAATATTTTAACCCAAGGATTGACCAAGGGTTGATATTCCAAGGTTCTAAATAGACTCTTGATGATCTAGAACTTATCATATTGATCAAGGAACCTAATATAATGAATGAAAGATAAAGAATGTATCGTTATGCTGTCGATTATTTCCATAAGCATAACCTTGCTTAAGTCATTCTTGATTTCTCATGATTCTTATTAAAGTATTCATTCATTGAAGTATTGTTATCAAGAGCTTGTTGGAATTGTACATTCTTGGCCATACTTTATTGTTACATGCGTGGATAAAATTTGATTTATACTTGAAGATGTGATCGAGCACTGATTGTGTTCAAGGGCTCTATGCTAGTCCCCTCGGCTGATTGTCAGAAACATACTATTATAAACCATGGGGTATGATGCTATTGGCGTCGCATTGCGCTGGGAGTACTTTCTTTATAAATAAGTAAAAATCCACAACACAATACATCATGATTGATACTTGACTTTATTGATATTCCACAGAAATTCATGAGGTACTTGCTCATAAGTAAAAGATACTAGAGTGATGATTATGTGGCTTGTTAGTACATTCTCGTTACATTCTTGTTCATGAAAGGCCATATCATGTTCTTGTTTCATTCTTGTTAGTTCATACTTGCTCTCATTCTATCTTACATGATTGTCTTGTTACCTGGTTTAATCGCGTGATTGATCGCATTCGCATGATTCTACCTTATTCTTTAGAGCTAAGTTGTTAATTATTTTAATAGTGCCTTCATGTTGATGCGAAGATACCTACTGGGCAAGTGTGCTTATTACATATTTCCAATCTTTTCAGGAGATGGAAGTGATTCGAATTCAGATTCGAGTTATTCAAGTAGCGGGTCCGAGAGCGAATGAAAGTATTGTCAAGATGAGAGTGAAGACTTAGGAAGTCTAAATTGTTTAGATTGAGTCTGTGTAATTTTCCTATTTTCTTGAGTCTGGTATATTGGAATAAGTGGAATTAATGATTGTATTTGAGTATTGAATTTGATTATTATGAAATAAAGTTGGAGTTTAAAAAAATATTGTGCAATTGCATTTATGTCTGTGATTGTCTTGCGCTCTGATCGTTCTTGCTTACAAGAGGCTTACCATACCGGCTGTTCACGTTTCTCGAGCGAGTCTTCCGCTGTCATAAAGGCTCGGGACGTGACAGTTAAGTTGGTATCAGAGCCTAAGTCTCAGGACTTAGGGAAAAGGAATCATGTCATAGGATAAGTCTAAGGTTTAAGGACCCCTACCTATGAACTAAGGAAGAATTTTCATACCCATGTGAGAATTGGGTAGAGCCCGGGATAAGGTAGTTAGCTTTAAGATTTATTTTGTTCATTCCAATTTCATGAGAAATAACAAGTTGTTATATTTCTCTCAGGTACCTTCTCTTACAAATGGCTCATCGTGTAGATTGGGATGGCATGCAACAAACAGTTGCCGGCCTTACTCAGGCATTGTAAACTATAGCGCAAGGTGGCGCAGGGGCAAGGGCTGGTGACCTACATCGCAATTTCCGGGGTTTAAATCCTCCGCGATTCTATGGCTCTTCTAATCCCGACGAGGCAGAGAACTGGATTGACAAAATGAATCGAATATTTGACGTCATCCAATGCACCGATCAGGCGAAGGTGCGTCTCGCAACCTTTCAACTTAACAAAGATGCTCGCACATGGTGTAAGTCGGTTCCGGCACCTCTAGCCGATGCACCTCATACATGGGATGGTTTTCTTACCCTATTTCGTGCCAAGTACTTTTTGGAGCACGTAAAGGAACGAAAGGCTATGGAGTTTGCCACTCTTCGGCAAGGAATGATGACGGTTGCCGAATATGAACTACAATTCTCAAGGCTAGCACCGTATGCATCACATCTAATCAGTACCGATTTATTAAAGGTGAATCGATTTATGGACGGGTTACGTCCCGGTTTCATCCAGCATCTCGGGATCCAAAACATCCGTACTTATGCGGAGATGGTTCAGCGGGCGTACCTATGTGAAAGGACCTTAGAGAAGGTCAAAAAATTGAAAGGAAAGGGAGAAGAATCCAGCCGACGTTCTTATCGGCGTTATAAGAAAGAGAAATTCAGCATCACAGAACCCTATAAAAGCCGTGATAGTAAGAAAAGATCTAGGAGTGGGAATGGTGGGAGTTCCCATAAGCAAAAGAAGATCAAGGAGGAGGTAGTTAGAATATCTCAAAGACTTTGATTTTGCAATTCAATATCATCCTGGTAAGGCTAATGCTGTAGTAGATGCACTGAGCAGAAAATCAATGGGTATGATATCAAGTCTTATGATAAGTGTAACTAACCTTATTCCTCAATTTGCTCAGTTGAACTTAGATATTGACATAAAGGAAGAAGATTGTTTCATAGCTAATATCCGAGCTCAACCTACATTGATAGAAGATCTGGTCAAGCTGCAAAATGATGATCCTATATTACTGGAAATTAAAGCCAATATTGAACAAAGGCCGGATTTTTCTATTTCCAATGACGGAAGATTATTATTCAAGGGCCGAATATGTGTACCAGATCATGAGGCTACGAAGAAATTGATCCTAGATGAAGCACATAATTCCAAATACACAATTCATCCAGAGGAACAAAGATGTATCAAGATCTCAAAAGAAATTTCTGGTGGCCCAATATGAAGAGAGAAATAGCTGATTTCGTGTCCCGTTGTCTTACCTGCCAACAAGTAAATGTAGAACATTTTAGACCTGCAGGTAAACTGCATCCCTTGAGTATTCTCGAATAGAAATGGGAGAGTATAGGGATGGACTTCATTATGGGTTTACCCAAGACAAGAGGTGGACACGATGGAATATGGGTAATCATAGACCGATTGACTAAATCTGCACATTTCATATCAATAAAGAGTCAATGATCTGTGGATATTCTAGCAGCATTATACATAAAGGAGATTGTCAAACTACATGGTGTCCTAGTCACTATTATATCTGATAGAGATCCTCGATTCACATCACAGTTCTGGAAGGGTCTACAACAGTCACTAGGGACTAGATTGAATTTCAGCACAGCTTTTCATCTACAAACAGATGGTCAAACGGAAAGAACGAATCAGGTAGTAGAAGATATGCTCAGGGCTTGTGCTATCGACTTTGGAGGTAGTTGGCATGATCATTTGCCTCTAGTAGAGTTTGCATATAACAATAGTTATCAGGCTAGTATACAAATGGCACCTTTTGAAGCTTTATACGGAAAAAGCTGTCGATCACCAATATGTTGGAGTGAAATAGGGGAAAGACAATTCTTAGGCCCCGATATTATCAGAGATTCTATAGAGAAGATCAAGCTCATTCAAGAAAGAATAAAAATGGCACAAGATAGGCAAAAGTCTTATGTTGACAATCGAAGACGTGACTTGGAGTTTCAGGTAGGAGATCTTGTATATTTAAAGGTTTCTCCAGGTCGTGGTATTCGAAGATTTGGCATTAAAGGAAAGTTAACTCCAAGATTCATTGGCCCATTTGAAATTCTTGAAAGGATTGGTGAAGTGGCTTACAAACTGGCTTTACCTCCACAATTAACAGGAGTTCATGACGTATTTCACGTCTCTATGCTGAAGAAGTATGTATATGATCCTAACCATATTATTACTTATGACAATATGAAAATTCAGAAGGATATGACGTACGAGCAAAAGCCAATAAAGATTCTGGAACGGGAAGTGCGTCAACTAAGAAATAAAGTTATTCGTATGGTCAAGATTCAATGGAAGGAAACATGGCCATATGAAGCAACATGGGAAACCGAAGCAGCCATGCGGAAAAGATTCCCAGAATTATTTAACTGTAAGTGCACTCTCCGAAATCCATATATTGAATTTGGGGACCAAATTCTTCTAAGTGGGGGAGGGTGTAGTGCTCCGGAATTTATATAAATAATTTTTGAATTATAAAATATTTTTTTGGAAATTATAAAGGCTTAAATAAATTAGTGAAGGGGTTATTGGATTAATAAGTCATTATAAGGCTCAAAAAGGCTAATTAGTTAACCTAGCCTATTTAATAATTGTCCAAAAGATTTATGGACCAAGCCTATCAAGTTTGGCCCATATTCTAGAAGGGTAATTGGCTTATTCACGTATTTTAAGGATAAAAACTATTTATGTAAGATAATCTTGTGGATAAACGAATAAAAGAGTTTGATTAAATTAAAACTCTATACACGTTGAATGTAACGGTCTATGGGGCGACTGCCACAGCCCTGTAACGCACCTAGATACGACCGTTACATCCTGCAGATTCCGTAAGGTGAGGAAATTACAAAAAGATTGGAACTTTGAAATCCTATCTACAAGAGATCGATTTGGGATAGCTTATAACATTGCTAAGGACTCTTAGGGATTAGGTTCTGACAAATTAAGAACTCTAGAATCGATCTAATCTTCAAACCCTAACCAAAACCCTATAAATAGGACCTAGTTCTGAACTGAGCGACCCTTACTTTTGGCTCGTGAAGAATCAAGGTAAGGAGTCATAATTTCGAGTAAGTTCCTTATAACTTTTTATTTATAATATATTAGACTAATAGTTCTCTAAATTTCGTGCTAGGAGATCAAGCAACCAAGGAGATAGGAGCTTCCAAAGTTGCTGATTCAACCTTAGCAACCCAGGAATATGAACGTAAGTCCCCTGAAGATCTAGAGATTAGGATGTCTAAACGAGGTAATTAGAGTTCAATCCTTTAGAACTTTTTGTACCCAATAGTTTCATCTTCTTACCCTCAAAATTTCACATCCTTAGGTCAAGAGGCTGAGGAGATAGAACAGATTGAAGTTGCTAATTTATCACAAGAAGTACAAGGGTCTAAGGGTAGCACCTAGCATTAAATTCGAAGTTTAAAGGCCTTAAGAGGTAGGTTATCTCATGATTGGTAAAAATAACTTGTTAGGGATAAAAGCTCTCTGATTGTGCTTGATTTCATGGATTATAGACTAAGAATTTCATGATTTCATAGTTTTATACATTCATGCATCTCTTAGCCCTAAATGGAAATTAAAAGGTATTATCTTGTCTATTCACTAAGCCCTTGCATATAGTTGGCCTATGCATCGTTATCATGACTAGGACAGTGGTAGTATGTTGATTTCCAGGCATGTTATGTTTTCATAAACCTTTACTTTAGTTTACTGCCAGCAGGTTCTCTGACGCACTAACGTGAGACCGTCACATCCTGTTGTGTTTTTATTTGTTCTATTGTCTCTGACGCACCATAGCAGGAGCGTTACACCACTGTAACGGCCCCTCGATAAACTGTCACAATACTGTAACGCGCCTATCCTAGACCGTCAGGAACTGTGTTCTATCAGCCCGAGGCAGAATGCTAACCAGTTAGAGTTTACTTATAAATAAGCTTAGATAGCTAAGTTTGGACATGTTATCATGACTTTAAGTTTAGTTACTGATTCATACTCAAAATTTCATGGTTAATGTGTCTTAGGATTATTTTAAGTATGTTAATTTCATGTGCCATAAATTTTATAGTTTTATATTTAAATCATGATTTTTCCAAATGTTGTATTGACGGAGTTTTCTCATGGTTTCACATTGTTACACATTCTTTTCTATCTATAGAGTCATTTCTTTAAGTACATGGCGCATATTCCGGTATGTTGTCCAATAGTTCACTTTGCACTATAGGGACATTATTCTTGGACATGAGGATCTCTCCGAAATCTATATATTGAATTTGGGGACCAAATTCTTCTAAGTGGGGGAGGGTGTAGTGCCCCAGAATTTATATAAATAATTTTTGAATTATAAAATAATTTTCTAGAAATTATAAAGGCTCAAATAAATTAATGAAGGGGTTATTGGATTAATAAGTCATTACAAGGCTCAAAAAGGCTAATTAGTTAACCTAGACTATTTAATAATTGTCCAAAAGGTTTATGGACCAAGCCCATCAAGTTTGGCCCATATTCTAGATGGGTAATTAGCTTATTCACGTATTTTAAGGATAAAAACTATTTATGTAAGATAATCTTGTGGATAAACGAATAAAAGAGTTTGATTAAATTAAAACTCTATTTACGTTGAATGTAACGGTCTATCGGGCGACTGCCACAGCCCTGTAACGCACCTAGATACGACCGTTACATCCTGCAGATTCCGTAAGGTGAGGAAATTACAAAAAGATTGGAACTTTGAAATCCTATCTACAAGAGATCGATTTGGGATAGCTTATAACATTGCTAAGGACTCTTAGGGATTAGGTTCTGACAAATTAAGAACTCTAGAATCGATCTAATCTTCAAACCCTAACCAAAACCCTATAAATAGGACCTAGTTCTGAACTGAGCGACCCTTACTTTTGGCTCGTGAAGAATCAAGGTAAGGAGGCATAATTTCGGGTAAGTTCCTTATAACTTTTTATTTATAATATATTAGACTAATAGTTCTCCAAATTTTGTGCTAGGAGATCAAGCAACCAAGGAGATAGGAGCTTCCAAAGTTACTGATTCAACCTTAGCAACCCAGGAATCTGAACGCAAGACCCCTGAAGATCCAGAGATTAGGACATCTAAACGAGGTAATTAGAGTTCAATCCTTTAGAACTTTTTGTACCCAATAGTTTCATCTTCTTACCCTCAAAATTTCACATCCTTAGGTCAAGAGGCTGAGGACATAGAGCAGATTGAAGTTGCTGATTTATCACAAGAAATACAAGGGTCTAAGGGTAGCACCTAGCATTAAATTCGAAGTTTAAATGCCTTAAGAGGTAGGTTATCTCATGATTGGCAAAAATAACTTGTTAGAGATAAAAGCCCTCTTATTGTGCTTGAGTTCATGCATTATAGACTAAGAATTTCATGATTTCATAGTTTTATACATTCGTGCATCTCTTAGCCCTAAATGGAAATTAAAAGGTATTATCTTGTCTATTCACTAAACCCTTCCATATAGTTGGCCTATGCATCGTTATCATGATTAGGACAGTGGTAGTATGTTGATTTCCAGGCATGTTATGTTTTCATAAACCTTTACTTTAGTTTACTGCCAGCAGGTTCTCTGACGCACTAACGTGAGACCGTCACATCCTATTGTATTTTTATTTGTTCTATTGTCTCTGACGCACCATAGCAGGAGCGTTACACCACTGTAACGGCCCCTCGATAAACCGTCACAATACTGTAACGCATCTATCCTAGACCGTCAGGAACTGTGTTCTGTCAGCCCGAGGCAGAATGATAACCAGTTAGAGTTTACTTATAAATAAGCTTAGATAGCTAAGTTTGGACATGTTATCATGACTTTAAGTTTAGTTACTGATTCATACTCAAAATTTCATAGTTAATGTGTCTTAGGATTATTTTAAGTATGTTAATTTCATGTGCCATAAATTCTATAGTTTTGTATTTAAATCATGATTTTTTCAAATGTTGTATTGACGGAGTTTTCTCATGGTTTCACATTGTTACACATTCTTTTCTATCTATAGAGTCATTTCTTTAAGTACATGGCGCATATTCCGGTATGTTGTCCATTAGTTCACTTTGCACTATAGGGACATTATTCTTGGACATGAGGACCTCTCCGAAATCTATATATTGAATTTGGGGATCAAATTCTTCTAAGTGGGGGAGGGTGTAGTGCCCCAGAATTTATATAAATAATTTTTGAATTATAAAATAATTTTCTAAAAATTATAAAGGCTTAAATAAATTAATGAAGGGGTTATTGGATTAATAAGTCATTATAAGGCTCAAAAAGGCTAATTAGTTAACCTATCCTATTTAATAATTATCCAAAAGGTTTATGGACCAAGCCCATCAAGTTTGGCCCATATTCTAGAAGGGTAGTTGGCTTATTCACGTATTTTAAGGGTAAAAACTATTTATGTAAGATAATCTTGTGGATAAATGAATAAAAGAGTTTAATTAAATTAAAACTCTATATACGTTGAATGTAACGGTCTATCGGGCGACTGCCACATCCCTGTAACGCACCTAGATACGACCGTTACATTCTGCAGATTCCGTAAGGTGAGGAAATTACAAAAAGATTGGAACTTTGAAATCCTATCTACAAGAGATCGATTTGGGATAGCTTATAACATTGCTAAGGACTCTTAGGGATTAGGTTCTGACAAATTAAGAACTCTAGAATCGATCTAATCTTCAAACCCTAACCAAAACCCTATAAATAGGACCTAGTTCTGAACTGAGCGACCCTTACTTTTGGCTCGTGAAGAATCAAGGTAAGGAGTCATAATTTCGGGTAAGTTCCTTATAACTTTTTTTTTATAATATATTAGACTAATAGTTCTCCAAATTTCGTGCTAGGAGATCAAGCAACCAAGGAGATAGGAGCTTCCAAAGTTGCTGATTCAACCTTAGCAACCCAGGAATCTAAACGCAAGACCCCTGAAGATCCAGAGATTAGGACGTCTAAACGAGATAATTAGAGTTCGATTCTTTAGAACTTTTTGTACCCAATAGTTTCATCTTCTTACCCTCAAAATTTCACATCCTTAGGTCAAGAGGCTGAGGAGATAGAGCAAATTGAAGTTGTTGATTTATCACAAGAAGTATAAGGGTCTAAGGGTAGCACCTTGCATTAAATTCGAAGTTTAAAGGCCTTAAGAGGTAGGTTATCTCATGATTGGAAAAAATAACTTGTTAGGGATAAAAGTCCTCTGATTGTGCTTAATTTCATGCATTATAGACTAAGAATTTCATGATTTCATAGTTTTATACATTCATGCATCTCTTAGCCCTAAATGGAAATTAAAAGGTATTATCTTGTCTATTCACTAAACCCTTGCATATATATGGCCTATGCATCGTTATCATGACTAGGACAGTGGTAGTATGTTGATTTTCAGACATGTTATGTTTTCATAAACCTTTACTTTAGTTTACTGCCAGCAGGTTCTCTGACGCACTAACATGAGACCGTCACATCTTGTTGTGTTTTTATTTGTTCTATTGTCTCTGACGCACCATAGCAGGAGCGTTACACCACTGTAACGGCCCCTCGATAAACCATCACAATACTGTAACGCGCCTATCCTAGACCGTCAGGAACTGTGTTCTGTCAGCCCAAGGTAGAATGATAACCAGTTAGAGTTTACTTATAAATAAGCTTAGATAGCTAAGTTTGGACATGTTATCATGACTTTAAGTTTAGTTACTGATTCATACTCAAAATTTCATGGTTAATGTGTCTTAGGATTATTTTAAGTATGTTAATTTCATGTGCCATAAATTCTATAGTTTTGTATTTAAATCATGATTTTTCCAAATGTTGTATTGACGGAGTTTTCTCATGGTTTCACATTGTTACACATTCTTTTCTATCTATAGAGTCATTTCTTTAAGTACATGGCGCATATTCTGGTATGTTGTCCATTAGTTCACTTTGCACTATAGGGACATTATTCTTGGACATGAGGACCTCTCTATTGAATATTCTTTCCAATGGAGTAGGAAATCTTGTTTCAAGGCCTCCGTAATTCTCCGCGAGCCTGGGATTCCCACTAGGACGCCGAGTTGGTTGTACCATTAAAGCCCTTTGATTAGATTACACTATCGATGTTTTTGGTTATCAGTAATGTAACGGCTCTACACTGGACCGTCAGGAGCATCTAACGGCCCATGTACGACCGTCACATTCAACTGAGTCCGATTTCTTGATTCTGGATTCAGACTAATGTAACGGCCTAATACTGGAGCGTCACATCATGTAACGGCCCAGTACACGACCGTCACAATACTTGAATATTTTAACCCAAGGATTGACCAAGGGTTGATATTCCAAGGTTCTAAATAGACTCTTGATGATCTAGAACTTATCATATTGATCAAGGAACCTAATATAATGAATGAAAGATAGAGAATGTATCGTTATGCTGTCGATTATTTCCATAAGCATAACCTTGCTTAAGTCATTCTTGATTTCTCATGATTCTTATTAAAGTATTCATTCATTGAATTATTGTTATCAAGAGCTTGTTGGAATTGTACATTCTTGGCCATACTTTATTGTTACATGCGTGGATAAAACTTGATTTATACTTGAAGATGCGATCGAGCACTGATTGTGTTCACTACAAGAAAAAGTGGCAATAGCGACCGAATTAGAGACCGAATAAATCGGTCGCTAGTCGGTCCCAAATAGCGACCATATAGCGACCGATATAATCGGTCGCACGTCTGAGACCCATTCTGCGACCGAAATTATTTCGGTCTCTAATCGGTCGCTGATCTTGCGACCGAATTTATTTAGGTCGCGAAGCGGTCGCTGATCACTCATCTCCCCCCCCCCCCCCGCCACCAGCTCCCCCCCCTCCCCCCCGCCTCCCCCCCCCTCCCCCCTGCGGCCCCCTCCTGCCCGAGCCCCCCTCCGCCCGAGCCCCCCCTCCCCCTGCGGCCCCCTCCCGCCCGATCCCCCCTCCGTCCGAGCCCCCCCCTCCCGCCCGATCCCCCCTCCGCCCGAGCCCCCCCCTCCCCCTGCGGCCCCCTCCCGCCCGAGCCCCTCTCCGCCCTAGCCCCCCCTCCCCTCCCGTCCGAGCCCCTCTCCGCCCTAGCCCCCCCTCCCCCTGCTGCCCCCTCCCCCCCGAGCCCCTCTCCGCCCGAGCCCCCCCTCCCCCTGCGGCCCCCTCCCGCCGGAGCCCCCCTCCGCCCGAGCCCCCCCTCCCCTTGCGGCCCCTCTCCGCCCGAGCCCCCCCTCCCCCTGCGGCGCCCTCCCGTCCGAGCCCCTCTCCGCCCTAGCCCCCCCTCCCCCTGCTGCCCCCTCCCGCCCGAGCCCCCCCTCCCTCTGCGGCCCCCCCGCGACCAGCTCCCATCGGCGGTGGACGGACGACTGCGAGCGGCGTGGCGAGCGGCGGTGGACGGACGACCGGCGTGGCGAGCGGCGGTGGACGGACGACCAGCATGGCGAGCGGCGGTGGACGGACGACTGCGAGCGGCGGCGGGGACCGGCCATCGGAGGTAAGTGAGGCGGACCCCCGCCGGAGCCCCCCTCCGCCCGAGCCCCCCCTCCCCCTGCGGCCCCCTCCCGCCGGAGCCCCCCTCCGCCCGAGCCCCCCCTCCCCTTGCGGCCCCTCTCCCGCCCGAGCCCCCCCTCCCCCTGCGGCCCCCTCCCGCCCGAGCCCCCCCTCCCCCTCCGGCGCTGCTCTCCCCTCCCCATCTGGTTTCCCCCTCCGGCGCGGCTCTCCCCTCCCCATCCGGTCCCCCCTCCGGCTCCGATCCCCCCTCCGCAGGGCCCCCCCTCCGGCTCCGCCCCCCCCTCCGCAGGGCCACCCCTCCGGCTCCGGTTCCCCCTCCGCAGGGCCCCCCCTCCGGCTCCGGGCCCCCCTCCGGCTCCAGTCCCCCCTCCGCAGGGCCCCCCTCCGGCTCCGGTCCCCCCACCGGCTCCGGTCCCCCCACCTGCAAGTTGGACATCACGGCTAGCTCCTGTTCATGGGACAGACTTCAAATCCTAACTTTCTTTATGACAGACACACACACACACACACACACTCTCTCTCTCTATATATATATATAAATATATATATATATGATCCTGAGCAACATAATTAATGTAGTTGTATATATTTTTTTAAAAATATTATTTAGTTAGACTTTTCTTATAGCTTTTAATGAAAGAAACCGATCTAATTGAGATTTTAAGAAGTTTAAATTAAGAATCATGATTCTGTCGAGTACTTTCCAAGCAAATCCTACCTTAATTTGTGAGAAATTGAGACATTTTGATCAATATTATAGATATCTAAATTAAATCATGTTGTATGTAAAAAAAGTTATGTAAATATATAAAATGATGTTCATTTTGTAATTTTCACAAAATCTTTAAACTTAATTAGACCGTTTGAGAACTTTTTGATCTAGGTGCCGACCTTTTCCGAATCTTGACTTGGTGTACGACGTCCGTGACAGAGGGATTTTTCTACGTTAAACACGAGTCATATCGATCCTAATAAGAGCCAATTACAGTCGGCGCGGGGGGTTGGAGGGGCACCGGCCGGGGTGTTCCCATCTCGCACAGTGTGTGTGTGGAAGGGGGGGAGTGCAGGATCTCCCCCCCCGCCCGCAGTTGAAAAACCTAATTCTGTAGACCCACAAGGGACAGGAAAACCTCAGAAATGGAGAAAGGTTTCCCAGCCTCTAAATCAAATGCTAATATCTCATTAATAACCTTAAAATCTTAAGGGTCTCCTTGATATGGAATAAAATGAGTTAAGATAAGTTATTCGTGAGTAAATGAATTATTCAATGTTGAGAGTCGAAATATATCATTTGAGATTAGATAGGGTTAAGACTCTTAACTTGAGATTAACTCATTCTAATTCTATCACAAAAATATCGTATCTGACTCCGACTAGAATATATATCAAATTAAAATAAAATATAAAAATTTAAGAATAACTCACCTCGGATCTTCTTGTATCCTAATTCATCATCAAAGTGGTCCTAAAGATCAAACGTCAGTCTGGAGGTAAGAGGAGACTGTCCTATGGATGCTACCCAAGTTCTAGCTATATGTTAAGTGATCGATCCTCACTTAGACAGGGAAACAAGTAGAAAGACGCACTCTTAATTAACATATAGAAATGCGGCGGAGAAAGATGTTTCAATTGGGACTATATGATTTTGAACGCGCACTAGCTACATGCATCTCTATTAAACAAAATAAGAATGGTAAAAAAACAAAATTATGATGATGAGATTAATCCATGTGCACAATATCTGCATTTGGTTCTCTAGAATATTCTAGTCGGAACTCCAAATGAGAGAAAGTAGATAAGCCTAAGTAAGACGATATAGTTAACAAGCCCTAGCCTTCGTATACGAGAAATGCACCTTTTGAGTTTGGTAGAGTGGGAAAGAAGGAATGAGGATTAGGTGCTGTTGATGACTTTTTCTTTCCCTTCTTCTTGTTTGTTTTCTTTTGCACCTTTTGAGTTCCAAGCACACATGGTGGTGGGTCATGAGAGTAGGGATTGCATGTGCATGTGGTTTGGGGCTCAGGGGATGCTGATCATGTACTTGCTTTCACAATTAGACAAGCTAGTCACATTGGGGTTCCTTAATTTCCATTTGTGTACATGCTCCCAATTTTAACCATTTTTGAGCCTTCTTCTGAGCCTTAATTGGCTACATTATGTTGATACTGGGCGGTTTGATGCTGGGCGGTTTGATCACGTAACCTTATTTAGATGCTGGGCGGTTTGATCACGTATCTTGCAATATATCCATGCTCTGTCTAATCAGAATACTGTGTCTGAAGACCACTGTTCCGTTGTTTATTTTTTCTTTTTTGTTATTTAGACTTGTAGCATTTCTAAAATAGTAATTATATATGAAGCTAGAGATAGTTGGGTGTTACTTGCAGCATTTCCAGCACATTCATAAGAGCATGAATTTTATTTTAACATGTTACTGCTATGTTTTTAGAATGTGTTATTATCTTGTCAATATTTAATTAGTTGGGTGTTGTATGTGAGCTGAGATGCGTGGGTGCAACCTAACATTGCACGCATCTTAGGAGAGCGTGTTAAACCCGTGTCAATCAATCTACCCGTTCAAGACTTTGGGATTGATGTGCACGTTCTCATTTTGAATGATGAGAATGTGTATATCTAACTCAAAGTCTTGAATTGTCCCGTTTGGACAGTCTGTGAATGTTTGATCGCACTTAGGTGGTTAATTACTATATGTGTTTGTGTTGTTTGTTAAAAATTTTGGCTGGATGCGTCATCTCACTCCTCTCTGATATACCTTTATTGATTTTGATTAATTTCTTAACCATTTATTAGTAAGTGTTTAAGAAAATTTCTTAATCAATAAATATTTTGTGGTATATCGGAGAGGTGTGGGGAGATGCTGCCGAAATTTTTAGCAAATAACACAACACATATAGTAATTAATCGTGCGATCAAACCTTCACAGATGGGTTAAAAAGTGAAAATCTAAATGATATTTCCGTCCTATTTAAAATGGCAGAGATGGAGGATGTGAGGAAAGGGTTGGACTTTTTATTTTGTTAAACATGTTAAAGTTTTGTGTGTTTACATTTCATTCGCATAGGGAAAATGTCTGAAGATCGTTCATGGATGTACCGTAGACTAGTTGATCAGGTGGTGTCTATGGAATTTAAAAATGGAGTTGAGAGATTCATTCAGTTTGCTTTGAGAAATCCTATTGAAGCTGTAGATTGTGAGGGTCGTATCCGATGTCCTTGTGTAGTCTGTAAGAATTTGAAGTGGCTGACAACATGGGATGTACAACGTCATTTATACAGAAAGGGGTTTGTTAAAGATTATACAAACTGGATATGTCATGGTGAAACATTGTGGTCCTACGAGCCTGCCAATAGAGGAAGTGGAAGTTCATATGTTGATATGGTCATAGATGCTGCTGGTCCAGAATTCAATGTTCATGAGGAGCATGTACACAATGAAGAACCGCCAAACAAGACAGCTGAAAGATTTTATCAGCTACTTAAAGATGCTGATGAGCCATTGTGGAATGGATGTCAAAATCACTCTCGACTGTCTGCGGTGTCACAATTATTGAACTTGAAATCTGAATTTCACATCAGTGAGATTTGTTTTGATCGTTTGTTACTGATTATCAAAAGTATGTTGCCACAAGATGAGAAATTACCTGAAAATTTTTATCGTGCAAAGAAGATGGTCACTGACTTAGGGCTTGGATATGAGAAAATAGATGCATGTCCTAATCATTGCATGCTATATTATAATGAGGATAAAAGTAAGGTATCATGTTCCATATGTGGTCATGATAGATTCAAGCCTAAGAAAGGGGACAATTCAAAGCAAAAAGATATACCATATATGTCATTGCGGTATTTTCCTATTGCACCGAGATTGCAGAGAATGTATATGTCACCAAAGATAGCTCAACATATGAGATGGCATGCGGAAAGAGTACGTCGACAACATAATGTAATCAGTCATCCTGCAGATGCCGAAGCTTGGAGTCACTTTAACCGTGCTCACCCTACTTTCTCAAAAGAGTCGCGTAATGTAAGGCTGGGTTTATGTACTGATGGATTCAATCCATTTGGAGGTTCAGTGACTTCCTACTCTTGCTGGCCAGTTTTCGTGACACCATATAATCTTCCGCCAAATATGTGCATGAAACGAGAGCATTTATTTCTATCATTATTGATCCCTGGTCCAAAAAATCCTGGGAAAAAACTAGACATATATCTCAGGCCGTTGATTGATGAGTTGAAATTGTTATGGACTGATGGGGTTACTACCTATGATGCATCCAGAAAACAAAATTTCACTATGAAGGCTGCATTGATGTGGACAATAAGCGACTTTCCTGCATATGGAATGTTATCTAGCTGGAGCACTCATGGAAAACTAGCATGTCCTTACTGTATGGACAGTTCCAAATCATTTGTACTTAAGCATGGTGGCAAGTCATGCTGGTTTGATTGTCATCGACGATTTCTACCAAGGGACCATCCGTTTAGAAGGCAAAAAGATGCATTCTTAAAGAACAGAATTGAATTGGAAGAAGCTGATTTTGAACGGTTGTCTGGTCCACATTTAGCAGCAAGTGTACAGAACTTACCAGATATAGCACAATTGTCGAGCAGCACAAGACAGCTCCCTGGATTTGGGAAGGATCACAACTGGGTCAAAAAAAGTATCTTCTGGGAATTGCCTTATTGGTCAACTCTTCTTATACGACATAACCTCGACGTCATGCATGTTGAGAAGAATGTCTTTGATAATGTGTTCAACACTATTATGGACATAAAAGGCAAAACAAAGGATAATGTGAATGCTCGTTTAGACGTGAAAATACATTGTAAACGTCCAGAACTGGAACTTATTGATAGAAATGGTAAAACAGTTAAACCGAAAGCAATTTACGCCCTTGGAGCTGCACAGATTAAAGAAGTATGCTTTTGGCTAAAACAATTGAGATTTCCAGATGGTTATGTGTCTAACATTGCTCGTTGCGTGAATACAAATGAGGGGAAAATATATGGAATGAAAAGTCATGACTGTCATGTGTTCATGCAGAGGTTGTTACCTATTGTATTTCGTGATATGATGCCGAAGCCGATATGGGGAGCAGTGACTGAGTTAAGTCAGTTTTTCAAAATTTTATGTGCATCAGAGCTCAGGTATGAAGATGTGGAAACTATTGAACAGAATGTGATCACGACAGTTTGTAGATTGGAAAAGATATTTCCACCCTCATTCTTTGATTCAATGGAGCACCTGCTTATACACTTACCATATGAGGCTAAAGTAGGAGGGCCAGTACAATTTAGATGGATGTATCCATTTGAGAGGTAATATATATATATTTTCTCCTCATAATTCAATTAGATGTTGATGTGTTTTTCATTATCTTATGAACATTCTGGTAGGTGCATGCATGAATTGAAAATGAAAGTTCGCAACAAGGCAAAAGTAGAGGGTTCCATTGCGGAGGCGTACATTATGGAAGAAATATCAAATTTCTGTTCAATGTACTTTGAACCTGAGGTACAAACTCGTCGTACTCGGCCACCACGTAATGATGATGGGGGAGACTCCGTTCACTCTGAGCGGCTGTCTATATTTAAGTATCCTGGACGTGCGTATGGACGTTCTTCGAGTCGGATGCTAAATGATAGAGAATTGCACTGTGCAGAAATGTACATCCTTTTAAATTGTATGGAGGTTGAACCTTATGTTGCGTAAGTTCTCTACTCACATTACATTGTGTCTATAACTTATTATTTTTCATTCCATCTATAATGCTCCAATGGTCGTAATACAGACAATTTGACTCAGAATTAATCCAAAGATGTCCATATCTCACTGACATGGAGGTTGAAAAAGAACGAGAAAAATCATTTGCTTCTTGGCTGAAATATCGTGTAAGTATTATTACTACTCTTTCTCCTTGTTAGGCCAATGACAAATTCTGACTAGTGTGCTCTCCATATGTAGGTTGAAAATGGTTTTATTACTGATCAAAGAATTCGAGAGAGTAGTTATGGCCCATCGAAAGTTGCACGTACATATCCAGCATTTATTGTGAATGGGTATAGATTTCACACTAGACAATATGGGCAGAATAAGTCAACAATGAACAGCGGGGTATGTGTGAAAGGAAGTACATATAATGAAAACGAACGTGATTATTATGGTATTATTGAGGAGATCTTAGAATTGCAATATCTCGGAGATGACAACCATATATTTCTGTTCAAGTGTCATTGGTTTGATCCCAATTCTGTTCGAAATGACACAACATATGGGATTGTCGATATCAGACATAAGTCTAAATTGAATACTTATGATCCATTCATTTTGGCCGCACAAGCCCAGCAGGTCTATTATACAAAGTATCCATCGTCTAGAAATAAAGAAAGAAATGATTGGTGGGCAGTTTGCAAGGTTAAGACAAGGCTTTTCCCGGATTATGAGTTGGATTTGACTGAAACAGTAGAGTTGGATGTGAATGCCGAATTCTTTCAATCAGACTTGGGTGATGATGTAGAGTTGCCTGCTTCTAGTGATGAATCTGTGGAGGCACTGTCTTTATCTAAAGAGAATGAAGTGGAAGAAGTCGATCCAGAACAACCTGAAATACAGTTGGGGGACTCCGAAGAGGAGGAATATATTAGTGATCAAAATGAATCTGATAATGAAGATGTGAATGTTGAATTTGATATATCTCCAACATCTGAAGATGAAATGGAGAATGTTTGATTAATGGTATACAATTTTACCTAAAATTTTAATACTCTGTAACTTTCTTTCTTTCACTATTTGATGAATATGCATGTATTTTATTACCAGTTGAAGATATGGTTCGAGGACGGCGTGGGACTTCTTCAGGTGGGAGGGGAGAGGGTAGCGGGAGGAGATTTACTTCCATTTCTACACCGGTAGTAGGTATGTATACTTTCATGTATAATGCATTGTAGTATTTGTTTAAAATAATTCTTTATGTTTTTGTGGTATCTGATTCTTATCCTTACAGGACCCACGACTTCTGCACCGTTACCACCGACCTCTGCACCGCTACCACCGGTAGTAGGTATGTATACTTTCATGTATAATGCATTGTAGTATTTGTTTAAAATAATTCTTTATGTTTTTGTGGTATCTTATTCTTATTTTCACAGGACCCACGACCTCTGCACCGTTACCACCGACCTCTGCACCGCTACCACCGGTAGTAGGTATGTATACTTTCATGTATAATGCATTGTAGTATTTGTTTAAAATAATTCTTTATATTTTTGTGGTATCTTATTCTTATTTTCACAGGACCCACGACCTCTGCACCGTTACCACCGACCTCTGCACCGCTACCACCGGTAGTAGGTATGTATACTTTCATGTATAATGCATTGTAGTATTTGTTTAAAATAATTCTTTATGTTTTTGTGCTATCTGATTCTTATCCTTACAGGACCCACGACCTCTGCACCGTTACCACCGACCTCTGCACCGCTACCACCGGTAGTAGGTATGTATACTTTCATGTATAATGCATTGTAGTATTTGTTTAAAATAATTCTTTATGTTTTTGTGCTATCTGATTCTTATCCTTACAGGACCCACGACCTCTGCACCGTTACCACTGACAACAGGTAGATTGACGGCCTCTGCACCGCCATCACACATGGCGAGTGGATCTACACCTCCTCCAGCTGAGTCAGGTATGTTCATTTACATTTCTATATTTTTTTGATAGTTTGTTTTATTTATTTTTGTCCATTTCGTATAGTACGTGCTGATGACGAGACGAGTCATCACGAGGGGGAGGGCAGTTATAATGAGACGATGCGGGCAGTGTGGATAAATGAAGGGTATGTAATGCATTATTTTTGTTATCTATTCATCATTGTGGTATTAATATTTTCAATTTCAGGAATAAAATAGAGCCAGCCCAAGCATCACAATTTATTACAAAGTCAATTGAAGCACATTTTCCAGGCCCCATCCGTCGCTTTTCTGATTTTCCGATGGATGTTCGGGATTTATTGTTCACTATGTTCTTGGTATTTATCTTATTTTATCATATTAAGTCATTTTCCTGCTATATTTTAACACACTTATTGTTATGTAACATATAATTTATTTTTTGTTAATATGTAGAGGAATCATCGATTCACAGAGCATTCAGATGAGTTACGTGCTAGATCTGCATGGACAACTACTGCAAGAGCAAATTTCAAACATCTTATGCACAATATCCGAAAAAATGCAGAAAGAGCATGTACAAGTACAGATAAGAACCAATGGAAGGAGCATGGGCCTGTGTGGATGAGAAAGGAGTATTGGACGGAGCTGTGCAACATTTGGGGAACGGAGAAATGGAATGACAATTCAAACAAAGCAAAGCAAAACAGAGCAGCGCATCCTGAAGCGAATGTACACACGGGTGGCTCTGTCTCCTTTGCAACGCATAAAGCGAGATTGGTAAGTACACTTCTACATTTGTATTTTTTTTTAATCTAATAATAAACTGTGATTTATTTGAATAACAGGAAGTACAGTTAAAGCGGCCACCTCAATTTCAAGAACTTTTTGATCATACTCATAAGAAGAAAGGGACAAATGCTTACATTAGTGAGAAAGCTCGGGAGGTAGCGGTAAGTGTATACATTAATAGTTTTCATTTAAGATTAAACTGTAGAATAATTTTGTTTTGTTTTTTTGTTTTTTGCAGGACTCATATAGTAGAGGAATGGATGAGAGGTACGGGGATGACAGTCAGCGTCCAGAGTTGGATCCTGACATTTGGGTTGCAGCATCTGGGGCACCCAAGAAAGGCCATGTTTATGGTTTTGGACATAGCTTGGGCACGACTAGGGTGTTATCATCATGCTCGAGTTCGGTCTCACATGCGACCTCTCCATTTACCACACCAGCAGCCCCAGATACCACACCAGCAGCCCCAGATGGTTCTTCCAGTGCCGCCCCGACCATGACTCCAGATATGTTTAGGGCGATCGTCAACGAGACCGTCTCTCAGAATATCTCAACCATCGTCTCTCAGACCGTCTCCCAGATGCTCACAGAATTGGGACTTGCTAGTAATAGAGCACCTCCTGCACCTCCTGCACCTCGTGCACAGCAGCCTCCGGTAAGTATTTTATTTGATTGATTTTCTATTTGTTAACTCTAAATATCATCTTACAAAATATAAGAATTTAGATTGAGGAGGGGAAAATATCATTTTCTTAACTCTATGAACTTGGGTTTGAGGGTCCAAAATTGAAAAGAGAGGTCCAATCAATCCATCGATTGTTCCAACACGACATGGGGGGTGAAAGTAACCTGTAGAAACTGACGGAGTTCAAATTGGACTCCAAATTTGAGCTCGATGCTCAAATTTACATTTCCTAAATAGAACCAAGTTAATCGAGTGTAAGAGGGTCAAAAATAAAGAAATATATGTCCAATTAATTTGTCAATGACTCCAACACGACCGGGAAGGTGAGAGTGACTTGTAGAAATTGACGGAGTCCAAATTGGACTACCGATTTGAGCAAAACGTTTAAAATTGTCATTCGTCAATTTCACTTAAATGAAAAACATCTTGCTTTTAATTTTCAAGAAAAATTGATTTCTTTATTAAGGATTTGATTTTAATTTTTTTAAATGATATACAGGATCATCCGTCGCGAGATGTTAGACGAGACGACGACCAGGATGACACATATGCGGAGGATTTGTGATTTCATTTTAGTTATTTGCATGTTGTCATTTTATTATGGATGTATGATTAATTTGTGTGTTTGTATGTGATGAATTTGAAGTTCGTCGAGATTGTGATTTGTGTAGTTGATTTATATATTTTTATGAAATTGTTATTTATCAGGTTATTTATTTTATTAAATTATTATTTATCAGGTGATTTATAGTCGATTATATAAATTTATAAAAAAAAATACTGCAAAATTAGCGACCGAATAGCGACCGAATAGTGACTGTCTTCATTATTTATTTTATTAAAGTATTAAAATTAGCGACCGAATAGCGACCGAATAGCGACTGTATATATTAGCGACGGATAATGCGACCGATTTATATCGGTCGCTATCCACGACTGATATTGCGACCGATAACTATCGGTCGCTATCTGCGACCGATTCTGCGACCGATAATTATCGGTCGCTAACGGCGACCTATTCTGCGACCGATTTATATCGGTCGCCATTTAGCGACTATTATATAGCGACCGACATGTTCGGTCGTTAATAGGTGTCTGTTCGGTCGCTACATGATCTTTGCGACCGATCTGCGACCGAATAGCGACCGAGAGGTCGGTCGCTACTCGCGGTTTTTCTTGCAGTGGTTCAAGGTCTCTATGCTAGTCCCCTCGGCTGATTGTCGAAAACATACTATTATTAACCATGGGATATGATGCTACTGACGTCGCATTGCGCTGAGAGTTCTTTATTTATAAATAAGTGAAAATCTACAACACAATACAGCATGATTGATACTTGACTTTCTTGATATTCCACAGAAATTCACGAGGTACTTGCTCATAAGCAAAAGATACTGGAGTGATGATTATGTGGATTGCTAGTACATTCTCGTTACATTCTTGTTCATGAAAGGCCATATCATGTTCTTGTTTCATTCTTGTTAGTTCATACTTGCTCTCATTCTATCTTACATGATTGTCTTGTTACCTGGTTTAATCGCGTGATTGATCGCATTCGCATGATTCTACCTTATTCTTTAGAGCTAAATTGTTAATTACTTTAATAGTGCATTCATGTTGATGCGAATATACCTACTGGGTAAGTGTGCTCGTTACCTATTTCCAATGTTTTCAGGAGATGGAAGTGATTCGAATTCAGATTCAGGTTATTCAAGTAGCGGGTCCGAGAGCGAATGAAAGTATTGTCAAGATGAGAGTGAAGACTTAGGAAGTCTAAATTGTTTAGATTGAGTCTGTGTAATTTTCCTATTTTCTTGAGTCTGGTATATTGGAATAAGTGGAATTAATGATTGTATTTGAGTATTGAATTTGATTATTATGAAATAAAGTTGGAGTTTGAGTAAATATTGTGCAATTCCATTTATGTATGTGATTGTCTTGCGCTCTGATCGTTCTTGCTTGCAAGAGGCTTACCATGCCGATTGTTCGCGTTTCTCGAGCGAGTCTTTCGCTGTCATAAAGGCTCGGGGCGTGACAATTACGCTCAAAACGGATGACGGAGGTAGCCGTGTGTGACAGTGTAGTGAATTAAAAACCTATATAGTGTACCTGTGAAGGGAGATAGAAGAAATGACAATCACACAGGCAATCACATACGACACAAGGCTTTTAAGGTGGTTCGGGACCACGACGGGCTCCCTACATCTACCCGTCA
This sequence comes from Amorphophallus konjac, assembly GCA_022559845.1. NCBI lineage: Eukaryota > Viridiplantae > Streptophyta > Magnoliopsida > Alismatales > Araceae > Amorphophallus > Amorphophallus konjac. The sequence continues at coordinate 315,043,754 of CM040123.1, read as the reverse complement.
CCCAACCGGGTGAGGCTTCACCCTACGCTATAGAATGTAGCAACACGGGGATGAACCCTAACCACACACGCTGCTTCCGCAGCAATGTCCACACACGGGGACAAGCCCCAACACGCTGCCACCGCAGCACACACACACACACACTCGGGGATCACACCCCGGACACTTAGACCACGCAGAGACGCAGCTCCGCCCACACACAATGAAATTTTAATGTTCAGAAACAAACACGAAGATATACGATCTATGCTCACAAAGATTTAAACCAAGAAAATCATCACAAACAAATTGGTAAAGGATGTAGACTGTATCCCCTTCATTTTTCAATGGCCATTTGAAGATGTTCCTTGAAGTTCAGCTCGGAGGGAGTTAAAACTGTCGTAGGATGGAGCAGCCGGTCCTCCTTCTTGAAGATCCCGACTTATCTGAACTTTCGTAGCTCGTACAGAATATATCGTCAGGTCCAAGCTTCAGTCTCACCTACAAACATCAGAAAGTGATGAATCTCTCGAAGCTCTCTCTCCTCTCCCTTTGTGGCCGGTCTCACTATTTTTCCCTTGTTGTTGTACTTTCTTGGAGCCTGAAATCGCAGCAATATATGTAAGAGACCTCAATAGGATGCAACAACACCCAATCGAAACTTTAACATATGCTCATTAAAACCTGGAAATGAAGAAATCTCTCTCAGATCTTCAGTAAAACACATAGATAGGGAGGTAGGGTGCGCTGGGAGATTTAACCACGGAGTGGGAAGAACTTAGCCTTGTGAAATAGGATGCCCAAGATAGAAAATTACATTGCTGCGCCAGGTGCGGCCTTCAGATTTCAGCTATGGCTCATGGATGGCCTTGACAACATGTTCTACGTCCTCCTCCACCAGGGTGCGACGCCCTTCCTTCTCCTTCTGCAACAGATAGAAGAATATCAGCTCAAGGAGTTTTATCCGATGAAAATCGTAGCTGCTATATACCCAAGAGAAAACAATAATAAGAGACAATAAAAGCCATGCTTAGGCCCTCTCAAAACCACACCCAACCAAGGGTAGAAACCCTAGGGGTAATGGGATAAAAGGGCAAGCTAATCGGACCTAAGAAACCGGAGTTCGAAACCAATCCGGAAAACCTGTTTTGGGTCACCCAGAGAAAGTGTCGACCTTTGGGGTCGACACATTTCTCAACATCTACTGTCCCGTTATATAAAAATAGGACCTGGGTGAAAGTGTCCACTCATTGGGTCGACACTTTTCACCAGAGGTTCTGTTTTCTTGGAAAACAGACCTCCGGCCTATAAGTGTCGACTCTAGGAGTCGACACTTGCAGCCAGAAGTGTCCAGCCAACAGGCTGGCCAGAAAGTGTTGACTCTAGGAGTCGACACTTTCTGTCTGGACAAATGAAACCACGTAGCTGACAGAACAGAACAAAGTAAGTGTCGACCCTTGAGTCGACACTTTACCTGACAGAAATGAAAACTCAATTAAATCAAAATGAAAGGCCTAAAGCCTTCAACCAAGATCAAACCCCTATGATTAAAACATGATATGCCAATAGAATGACATGCAATTGGGGGGTCTTAAAAACATCAAATCAAATCAGATCTTGCAAGAAGGAATGGGAATCGAATTGAGCATGATGCATCATGAAGCTCACTAAACAACAAACCATTAAGGAACCAAATAGACCCAAGTCCAAGATACATGAAACAACGCAAAAACCATATCAATGCATTAAGACCAAGATAACCATAGGAATGCAAATGGAAGCTTACCATGGGTGTTAATAGTTTGTGAGCATGTTAAATCCTGCACTTTGAACCAAAACCAATTCATGTCAATCTTTTGTTAGGACAAACAAAATATTCAATGTCATTCAAGATTCCTTCAACCTGGTATGAGAAACAAGTGATGCATTCACTTGTGAGGTTAAACTAAATTGATTCAATTCATCCACTACACATAATCTCATTTGAAAAATTAATTCATGCATGTAGGCTATTACAAAACCAGTTCAATCAAGCGTAAATGAAATGGGTTCCATTTCTTAAAACATGAAGCGCATCCAGGTTCAGTTCTATAATCTCAGGCATACAATCCATTCAATCAACAAGGTCTGTGCAAGATGGACAAGGTCCGTGCAATGCAGAATTAAACCCAATGAACTTTAAGCATGTTTTAGTTCAGTTAAGCCATATTACAGTCCATTCAACCATGGAATCAAAAGTAATGAGGGAAATTTATTCCTGCACTTTCCAGAAGTATAAATCCATGAGAATCTTAAAGAGATGCAAAGACATCAAGGATATATACATGAGGCTCAAATAGCTAGGGGTCGACCCATGGGGTCGACCCATCCTGAGAGGAATGAAAAACTTCTTTAGATAGTCCAATGCATATTGAAATCACATTAAGCACATTCCAAAGCAACTCAATCAAATCTTCATATAAGCTAAGATCAGTTCATAAACATGAGTTATAAATGAAGTCCAGGGCAAACATAAGGATATTTCCATGAAGTTCCATTTTAACGAACACAAAACACACAATATATTGGAATCATCAAAACCATTGTCAAAGACAAAGAGGGACACAGAACCCAACAATCTCTCCATTTTTGATGATGACAATATAATGTGACCACCAAAACTCTCTCCCCCTTTGACATTATCAAAAAGTGTGGGACGAGGTGAACGGATGTTAAATGGTTAAGCCGAATGAGACAAAATAGACGGTGCACGAACCCAGCAATTAACCTCCCATGAAGGGAAGGTGAGAAGACCAAAACCAAGCAGAAATTTGAAATTTTATCTGCAATTACCAGATGTGCGAAATAACTGCAAATGCTCAATTTTAGTAGGTTTTTGCTATATGTATGACTAATTATGCACAAGTAGCATAAAGAAACTATATGCAGAGTGTAAACCAAAGTTATGCACATGATGTATTATGCTTAAAAATCACATTATTCTTCCCAATTGTCAAGAACAAAAATCAACCCACAATGGGTTATTTAACATGTTATAGACAAGTATGACCTATAGATGCATGTAAATGAAATGAAGCATAATATGAACAGACAGATCAAGCATTCAGGCACTCAAGCACGCATTACAAGATATAGACTCATGTAAGTCCCTTCGGGACGGGTGTAAGGATTATGCAATCGATTGTAGAACATGATGTGCATGAACAATACTAAGAAGGTCGTGCTTACATAAATAAAATACTACATTAACTATGAAAGACGACTGATTCATAAAGGACATTCAATCAATCAAACCCAAGGTGCATATGTGAAGATTGAGCAATGAAGTTCAGATCAATATGGAAAATCAGATTTTCTAAAGAACACTAAAAAGAACTTCTCATCCATACACTTTCATACACAATGCTCGAATATTAGTAGTTACATATTACCCCAATTTTAATTACTAAAAATGATGTGACTAACCTTTTGACACGAGTCATGCCCTTTGTTTCAGAGGTAATTCTCGGTTACTCAGTTTCGTCACTTTTTATGATGTGGATGAGACACTTTTCGACGCGAGTTATACCCTTTGTCTCATGGGCATTTTCCGACTACTCGGTGGCAAATCACACTTATTTTCGTATAGATTAGTTTCTCCTTTCGATGCGAGTTTCCTCCTTTATTTTAGGGGGGATTCTCGGCTACTCGGATCCATGTTCCACTTATACAAAATTTTGGTGGGGTATATAGCTTTTTCCTCACGAGACATGTGAATTTCATGTAGAGAATCAAAAGTTCTTAAAAGTGTAGAGTAGAAACTAGTAATCCTTATTAGATTGAATCATTATCTCAAAAAGGTGCATTTTGTGTGAGTGATTGTATTGAATGTAAAAGATGAATTAGCCTTATCACAGTAATGTCTCCCCCTAAATGTATACACGGTTATAAAAAATCTCCCCCTTAATATATGCCATATAACAAACATGCCTAAATCAATGCAATTTCATTTAGCAAGGGATGAGTCATAGAAGGAGTCAAAAAGGTGGGTGATATCTTATATACATTCAAGCATGCATTGAAATGGATTTTTCACACAGGTTGATTACCGGTACGTGACGGAGATAAAGGTCTAAAGACCCTACTCACGCATAAGGAAAGCTTCCAAGTGGACGTAATCCACCTTTCCACTAATATCATTTTATATACCGGTCAATCATGGCATTCAAGTACACAAATATGCAATGATATACAAGTATATGCATGTAACTATAGAAGATGATTGAAAGTTATTCCTATTTAAAAATATGCAAAGATGTGTATGATGTGTGCAACATGTTTTGCAACTAAGTATGTGAACTGTGTATGCAAAACTCATCAGTTATTCACAAAATGTGAGCTAAAGTGTGAAAGACTCTATTCACATACCAAAGTATTCAAGACTGAATTGTTATTTGCAAACCGAAAGAGAAAGTGTGTATAAAGGACTTACATGTGCAGTGTTAAGTAGTCAAAAACCAAAAATTATTCACAAGAAGTGTAGAGAAATGTGTTCAAGTCATCTAGCCAAGAAACTCACAAAATCTCAACATTTTAGAAGATGCCAAGATCAATGAAGTAGAAATGCATCTGCTTGATTGCAAAAATTTTGTCTCCAAACTCAGATTTTACCTTTTCACATTTTTCAAGATGAACTTAATCAAACTGAATTACAAAACTAAATCATTTTTCTTTATAACTATCAAAGTCAACAGAGGGTAATTTAAAATTCAGATGAATGTCAGATTTGACTTTATTTACAAGTGTGCAAGCTAACAAACATGGATGGTCAATCATGACAATAGATTTGTAATTTGAAGCAACATGTTTTTCTCAAAATTCAACTCTTACCAAAGTTGATTAATCCAAAAACAAATAATATACCAAATTCATTGCTTGACAAGCTCATCATTTTTCTTGCCTTGAAGGATCCTTATTTGTCAACAAATTCTTCCTCCTCAAGGCACCCCTACAAAATAGATTCTCATTTTGGAGACTTGGGTACCCAAGCCATCTTGGGTCCTGAGGGGTTAGTAACAACATGAGCAAGTGGATTCTCATATTTCCTAGCACATCGATCATCATCAAATCTCATTGTGGCACAGTCATCCATTGAATGACCATTCTTACCACAATAATGACAATAAGAGAATTTTCTTTTCATGGACCATTTTTCATCATTTTTCATTAGAGAATAATTATTCATCATGTGTCCAAGTTCACCACAGTAATAACATGAAAAATTCTTTTTGAAAAACTATTCATCATCATTTTTCTTTGTGAAATAATTTATAAAAATATGTCCATGTAACCCACAATAGAAGCAATGATTGTTGAATCTTTTCTTTATGGGTTTTTCAAGATTTTTGGACTCATCAACAATTTTTATTTGTGACTGCAATGCTTGTTCATCATCAAATTTCATTGATAAGCAATCATACATGTCGTGACCGAATTTGTCACAATAATTGCATGAAATATTTCTCCTTTTACTTGTTGCATGATTATGTTTAACAACATGAGGTTCTACATGGACACAAGAACAATCAACAATATCTTTTTATTTTTCAATTCGTTCATCACACAAATGTAAAGATTCATTTAAACTCTTGATTTTATTTTGTAGATTCAAAATTTACAATTGAGAGTTAGCAACCTCTTGTTCACATGAAGCAATTTTCTCATTCAACTGGAAATTAACAGTTTTGTGACTTTCAACTTCTTGTTCAAGAATTTTCAAATTGTCACAATCATTAGTGATTACATATTTTCCTTTCTCCAATTTTTCAAGACTTTTCAATTTACTTTCAAACAATGAAATTTGAGTCAACAACGCACTATTTTCATTTTGGAGTTTTTCAAATGAATTTTTATTCATAGAAGTGTGTTCAAGTTCTTTCATTTGAAAACTCACATTTTCATCAACCATTCTACCCATTGTTTCATTATTTTCAAATTTGTCATTCAAATTTCTGAAGTTTTCTATTTCCTTTCTCAGTTCCTTCAACTTTTCAGATTTGTCAGCATTCAAAGTAGCTTTTCCTTTTTCCAGAAGAAGTAGTTTTTCAGATATAGCGGAATTCAACATTTTCAGCTTTTCATTGTCCTCCTTTATTTATTGAAGTTCCAAAATTTTAGCCTTTAAAGATTTGTTTTCAGATTTCAGATTTTCAATCATTTCTTTGAGTTCTTCTTCAACAATCATGTGAGATTCAACTAGTTTTTCAAGCTCAATACATTTTCCACATGAAGAGTTGTCATGTTTCTTTTTCAACCTTTTATTTTCAGATTTTAATGCCTTATATCTATCAAACAGTCCATCATAAGCATTCACTAATTCATCATAGCTCAATTCATCCTCTTCCTCAGAATCAGAATTGAAATTTACCTTGGAGGTTTCCTCACTTTGGCATTCATTTTCTTTGTTTGCCACTAGACAGTCACTGTCGTTGGAGCTTTCCTTTTGGGCTTCGCTTAGCCCATCCCATATCTCTTTGGCAGACCTACAGTTGGAAACAAATGAAATTTGTTAATGTTTACTGCTGCCTTAAGAGTATTCAAAGCAAACAAATTATCAGAGTTATTTCTCTTATCCTCATCGGTCCATCTCAACTCATTTTTGGGTAAAACATGAGGACCACGAGTCATTAAGTTCATAAGTTTCGGATTAACACTAGTGATCCAAACACAAAATTTTCCTAGCCACAAGGCATAATCAAAACTATCAAAGATAGGAATAGAATTCACACTAGCCATCATGGAAAAGAACTTTACTCTACGACCGCAAGGTCGACTAAAAAATCAGAGACGAGGCTCTGATACCAATTGTTGGCCCAGAGAGATGGCGGACAAGAAGGGGGGTTGAATTATCCCCTTGCCGAGATAGTTGATTTTAAAAACATTCTAACCCAATTACAACTGAAGTAAAGATAACTACGTTGATTAACTAAAACTCAAGTGAGATTACAATGTTCTCTCAAACTTTCCGATCTCACGCGGATAGTTAATGCAACAATCAAGAGAATTATGCTCAACACTGATGACAAAGGTAGCCGTGTGTGACAGTGTAGTGAATTAAAAACCTATATAGTGTACTTGTGAAAGGAGATAGAAGAAATGACAATCACACAGGCAATCACATACGACACAAGGCTTTTAAGGTGGTTCGGGACCACGACGGGCTCCCTACGTCCACCCCTTACCCAACCGGGTGAGGCTTCACTCCACGCTACAGAATGTAGCAACACGGGGATGAACTCCAACCACACACGCTGCTTCCGCAGCAATGTCCACACACGGGGATAAGCCCCAACATGCTGCCACCGCAGCACACACACACACACATACACGTTCGGGGATCACACCCCAGACACTTAGACCACGCGGAGACGCAGCTCCGCCCACACATAATGAAATTTCAATGTTCAGAAACAAACACAAAGATATACGATATATGCTCACAAAGATTTAAACCAAGAAAACCATCACAAACAAATTGGTAAAGGATGTAGATTGTATCCCCTTCATTTTTCAATGGCTGTTTGAAGATGTTCCTTGAAGTTCAGCTCGGAGGGAGTTAAAATTATCGTAGGATGGAGCAGCCGATCCTCCTTCTTGAAGATCCCGACTTATCTGAACTTTCGTAGCTTGTATAGGATATATCCGTTAGGTCCAAGCTCCAGTCTCACCTACAAACATCAGAAAGTGATGAATCTCTCGAAGCTCTCTCTCCTCTCCCTTTGTGGCCGGTCTCACTATTTTTCCCTTGTTGTACTTTCTTGGAAGGCTGGAATCGCAGCAATATATGTAAGAGACCTCAATAGGATGCAACAACACCCAATCGAAACTTTAACATATGCTCATTAAAACATGGAAATGAAGGAGTCTCTCTCAGATCTTCAGTAAAACACATAGATAGGGAGGTAGGGTGCGTTGGGAGATTTAACCACGGAGTGGGAAGAACTTAGCCTTGTGAAATAGGATGCCCAAGACAGCAAATTAAGATACTGCGCCAGGAGGAGCCTTCAGATTTCAGCTAGGGCTCGTGGATGGCCTTGACAGCAGGTTCTACGTCCTCCTCCACCAGGGTGCGACGCCCTTCCTTCTCCTTCTGCAACAGATAGAAGAATATCAGCTCAAGGAGTTTTATCCGATGGAAATCGTAGCTGCTATATACCCAAGAGAAAACAACAATAAGAGACCATAAAACCCATGCTTAGGCCCTCTCAAAACCACACCTAACCAAGGGTAGAAACCCTAGGGATAATGGGGTAAAAGTAGGGATGTCAAAAATATCCGTAAATCCGATTACCCGCATCACCCGACCCGTGATGGGTAGGGTAATACCCGAATAAACGGATATGGATTCGGGTTCGGATATGTTTAAAATACCCGTTTCATATTCGGATAGGGTATGGATTTAGTGCACCCGAATCCATATCCGATCCGAACCCGCTCTTAATAACTTATCGTGCATGTTCGGCCTATGATTTGATATGAACTTAACCCGTTGTTCGTCATGTTGAGTTTGTGAGTTTGGACTTCTTGCTAAATTGTAAAGACGTTTTTATTAAACATAAAAATTATTTTAGAAAGGAAAGAATTGACCGAATTTCTATTTTTCTAAGTCTCATAAATCTCACATTTTCTTGGAGGTTGACGTAGACTCGTGCTTTATGGACGGATACAGATATCCGTGGATATATCCATATCCGTGACGGATATACCCGTATCCATACCAGTCAAAATAATAGGGTATTATTTGGGTATGGTATTTATAAAATTTTCACGGATAGGGTATGGTATTGGCCTACCCGAGCCGAATCCGATCCATTTACATCCCTAGGTAAAAGAGCAAGCTAATCGGACCTAAGAAACCGGAGTTCGAAATTAATCCGGCAAACCAGTTTTGGGTCCCCCAGAGAAAGTGTCGACCCTTGGGGTCGACACATTTCTCAGCATCTACTGTCCCGTTATATAAAAATAGGACCTGGGTGAAAGTGTCGACTCATTGGGTCGACACTTTTCACTAGAGGTTCTATTTTCTTTGAAAACAGACCTCCGGCCTGTAAGTGTCGACTCTAGGAGGCGACACTTGCAGCCAGAAGTGTCCAGCCAGCAGGCTGGCCAGAAAGTGTCGACTCTAGGAGTCGACACTTTCTGTCTGGACAAATGAAACCACGTAGCAGATAGAACAGAACAAAGTAAGTGTTGACCCTTAAGTCGACACTTTACCTGACAGAAATGAAAACTCAATTAAATCAAAATGAAAGGCCTAAAGCCTTCAACCAAGATCAAACCCCTATGATTAAAACATGATATGCCAATAGAAGGACATGCAATTGGGGGGTCTAAAAATATCAAATCAAATCAGATCTTGCAAGAAGGAATGGGAATCGAAATGAGCATGATGCATCATGAAGCTCACTAAACAACGGACCATTAAGGAACCAAATAGACCCAAGTCCAAGATACATGAAACAACGCAAAAACCATATCAATGCATTAAGACCAAGATAACCATAGGAATGCAAATGGAAGCTTACCATGGGTGTTAACAGTTTGTGAGCATGTTAAATCCTGCTGTCATGCCCCGACGCGGAAGATCGGAACGTAGCAGTTTATATCATTCATGTCAATCACAGCATACATTGCCACAAGAGACTAAACCACCAAGCTAATAATAAAGAAAACAATTAACCCAACTTTATTGATAATAATAAGAGAAAGTATTTAATTACACCCGACTCCTTGTGGACTTCTAACTTATTAACGGAAAATACATATACCAACTCTAGCTAACAACTCAACAACTAATCTAACTTGACTGGAACACAAATTCTAAATGGCTCGCTCTGGAATCACTCGTTCCCGTCCCCATCGGAGCACACATCCTCATCCGAACTACCTGAAAAGGATTGGAAAGTAGGGGTGAGCAAAGCTTAGTAGGATTTTATATCTCTATCTCTATCATCAGGCATAATTAAAGTAATTAACCATTCAATTAGGAATAACATTGCAACAAAAGTAATGATAAATAATGACAAAAGATAGATAGAAAAAGAATATGAACTTTCAAGTAAAGAGTAACCGCAAGATATAGCAAGAACTTTTCTGAAATTGCACGAAAATGATAAAGGGAATTAGCCATAATAAGCACACATATCATGTCACGCAGGAATTTCAAGTAATTGAGTAAAAGTGGAATGTCTCAGACCAATCACACTAGTCATGCACTTCGGTGCAATGCCACACCTTGTCATTACAAACTCCCCGGGATACAAGTACTTTCGGACGCTCCTCCCAGGACCAGACCGGGCCCTTTATGATGCGTTGGTGTTGAAGGGTTGGATCCTAGATCCTAGTCTAGACATTCATCACATTAAATGGCCAAGAGTTCCAAGGTTTAAGCTCACGAACTTACTTCTATGATTGAGAGAAATTCCAACATCGTTGGAATGAACATTAGGTAGAAAGACAAGGATGCAAACAAGGATCACGCACGATTTCACAGTTCAAGGCCAACCTTGATGACTGCTACATGATAATAAATCAAGGGAAACATATGAAATATCTTACCTGTGGTGGTCGATAATTGCGCCGCTATAGGAACGTGACGGTCTGACTTTAGTCCGTTACGGTGACGTGACGGTCCAACCTTGGGCCGTTACAGTTCACAGATCAGTCCAGTTTGGACTAGCCCAATACACGATTTAAACCACATTTATGGGTTCAGGTCTTTGGGGTACAACCTGTCCGGCGTCCTGGTGAGAATCCCAGGCTCACGGGGTCTTACGGAGGTCTCATAATAGTGGTCCTAGTCCGACGGAAGGAATATCCGGCGGAGAGTCTCATCTATTACAAGAATTGAGGCTTAAACAAACACGGAAAACCAAGATGGTGTGGTCAGTCAATCCCACCGGAGTGGAATGACTGTAAAACAAAAAAATGCCAAGATCAATATACATCTAGCATGGATCAGAATTTATACAAGTAATAAGGGTTTTAATCAAATTTCATATGATCATTCATCTTAAGATTATCTATCAACTTTCATGTAGAGAATAAAAATTTAATGTTTATGATCATGATACTAGATTATCATTACGTTCTGTGTTGGTATAGATCAAGATGTCGTACTAAAACATAGCAAGTTCCTGGTTAAAAACGCATGAATTAGAGTTTAAAACACCCTACCAAAAGAACATGACTGTCCATATAAGGGGCGTTACAAGCATGTAACGGTCTATAGTAGGTGCGTTATGTATCAAAAAATAAATAGATAAAAATCTTAAAATTTTAAAACACAAGGGCATGTGACGGTCTGTCGTGAGGCCGTCAGGCTTAGGTGACGATTTATCGTGCGGCCGTCAAAGTTCTAACGGTCACTGGAAGAACCATCAGATCAATCCGAGTCCCGCCAACGGCGAACCTCGACATACCATGATAAAAACACCGATTTCTCACGAGAGAGTGAACAGAGTTTAAGGAAAATACCACCGTTCGAAAGAGCATTAAAAATCGTACAAGATAGCATGCTTTGATTAAGATCTAAAATGATTAAACTCAACATTAGACTAGTTAACATGAAAGTTACCCTTTTTATATATCTCGGAGTAAAATATGAAATTAGACCAACATGGTGTACGAAAATTAGGCAATTAGGTATCAAAAGAAAGAGCTCAGGAAGATAAACAAGATGGTATCATTAGATTTTCATTTGGCCTGAGAGACACCTACCTTTGCTTGAAGGAAAGAAAGATGAAAGGAAGGGTCGCCGGAACTCTAGGTACCGCTCCTAGAACGCCCAAATTCTCTCCTGTCCAGTCACGATCAGCTACGCCACCCGCCGCTGGTGCAAATAGGGTTCTAGAGCGTCGAAAGCGCTCAATAAATAGGACCTATAGAGACTCCTAGCGATCGAATTAGGTTGAAGAGTCCAAAGAAGAAACTCCGACGAAAAACTCGGATGGGGTTCTAATCCACCGCCGTCGCCGCCAGTAGAAACATCTAGACTTAGGGTTTTCGAAGAGAAAATAAGGACCTATCAATGGGCTAGGGTTTGGCTCGAATTGGAGCACAAATGGGCTTGAATTGGACCTAAATTGCGATGGTTAAACTAGGTCTTCTAACCCACGAAAAACGGCTAAAAATGTGAAGTTGGGTCTTCACGAATTTTATTTTGGGCTCTTACCTGAAGACAAAGTTATTACAAATTCAATTTTACACTAGATATATATATTTTCTAGATTTTTAATAATTTCATTAGAAGTTGAGCCAATAAATAATTAACTTATATGGAATTATTATAATAAAAATGCAGGATGCTACACCCTCCCCCTCTTTAAGGAATTTGGTCCCTAAATTCACCGAATCTGATAACAACCAACCTCAAAACAATTCGGGATATAATTTCTTGATTGCATCCTCGACTCCCATGTTGCTTCCTCTCCTCCACGCCGACTCCACTGGACCTTGACCATCGCAATAGATTGATTCCTGAGTTGCTGTTGCTTGAAGTCCAATATCTTGATAGGCTTTTCTTCATAAGATAAGTCTTTCTTCAATTCCAAATCAGCATACTGGATAATGTGTGAAGGGTCATACACATACTTCCGAAGCATAGATACATGAAACACATTGTGAATGCCTGCTAACTGTGGTGGTAAGGCTAATCTATAGGCAACTTCGCCTATCCTCTCTAAGATTTCAAATGGCCCAACGAACCTTGGACTTAACTTGCCTCGAATTCCAAATCTTCTAATTCCTCTTGATGGTGAGATTTTCAGAAATACGTGTTCTCCAATCTAAAATTCTAACTCCCTTCTTCTATTATCTGCATAACTCTTTTGTCTGGACTGAGCGACTCTTAAACGGTCTCTGATAACTTGGATGATTCTGAGATAAGATCTGGCCCGAGCCATTACTTTTCGTCAATTTTTTCCCAACAAAGAGGGGATCTACAACTCCTACCATACAAAGCTTCAAACGGTGCCATCTGAATGCTGGATTGGTAACTATTATTGTATGCAAACTCAATCAAAGGTAAGTGTTCATGCCAACTGCCTCCAAAATCAATTACGTAGGCTCTCAACATGTCTTCAACAATCTGGTTTACTCTTTCAGTCTGCCCGTCAGTCTGAGGGTGAAAAGTGGTACTAAAGTTCAAACGAGTGCCTAATGATGCTTGTAGTCCTTTCCAAAAGTGAGATGTAAACCTTGGGTCTCTGTCAGATATGATGGATACAGGCACTCCATGTAATCTTATTATTTCCTTCATATACATGGCAGCCAAAACATCTACAATCCACTTTGACTTAATAGGCAAAAAGTGTGTGGATTTTGTTAGTCGGTCAATGATCACCCAAATTCCATCAAGGCCTCCTCGTGTTCGGGGTAAACCCATAATAAAATCTATACCGACACTTTCCCACTTCCATTGTGGTATTTCAAGAGGCTTTAATTTCCTAGCATGCCTAAAATACTCTGCTTTTACTTGTTGACATACTAAACACCTGCTCACAAAATCGGCCACTTCTCTCTTCATGTTCGGCCACCAAAAAGTTCTCTTCAAATCTCTGTACATCTTTGTAACTCCTGGATGTATAGTATACTTAGATCTGTGCGCTTCTTCAAGAATCTTCTTCTTTATCTCCGTGGAGTCAGGGACACATGTTCTCCCTCGAAACAACAATCTCCCATCAATAGCTAACATAAAATCTGGTCGACTATCCATCTGTTCTTTAATTTCAACTAGCACTGGGTCATTATCCTGTGACTGCTTAAATTTTGCTAGTAATTCTGAACGAAGCTGGACATGAGCTACCAAGATTCGATCTTCCTTTTCTGTAATATCTAGATTGGCAAACTGTTCTAACAACTTCCACTCTTGAAGCATCAAACTGGCTAATCTAGCTGTCGGCTTCCTGCTCAAAGCGTCTACTACAATATTCCTTTTTCCAGGATGATATTCAATGCAGAAGTCGAAATCCTTTAAGTACTCTAGCCACCTTCTCTGTCTCATATTCAATTCCTTTTGAGAAAATAGATATTTTTAGCTCTTATGGTCTGAGTACACGGTGAAAGTTTCTCTATAAAGATAATGCCTCCATATCTTAAGAGCAAACATAACAGCTGCTAACTCCAGATCATGAACATGATAATTCTCTTCATGTTTTCTTAATTATCTGGAGGAATAAGCTATCACCCTCCCTCGCTGCATCAATACGCAACCCAAACCAATTCCTGAAGAATCGGTGTAAACTTCAAAACCTCCTTCACCTAAGGGCAAGGCCAAAACTGGGACAGTGGTCAAACACCCATTCAAAGTCTGAAAACTCTTCTCACAATCGTCAGTCCACTCAAAACAATTCTCCTTACGAGTTAACCTTGTCAAAGACATTGCAATCTTGGAGAAATCCTTAATGAACCTTCGATAATTGCCTGCTAAGTCTAAGAAACTTATGATCTCAGTTACATTCACAGGTCTTTCCCAATTACGTACAGCCTCAACTTTGGAAGGGTCTACTGCGATTCCCTCTTTAGAAATAATGTGCCCCAGAAAAGATACCTCTTATAACCAGAACTCGCATTTACTAAACTTGGTGTATAGCTGATGATCCTTTAATATTTGTAATGCCATTCTCAAGTGCCTTTCATGTTCCTCCTTGCTCCTTGAATATATCAGAATATCATCGATAAATACCACGACCCACTGATCCAAGTAGGGCCGGAACACACTATTCATTAGCTGCATAAAAGCTGTAGGAGCATTAGTTAGTCCAAACGGCATCACCATAAATTTAAAATGCCCGTACCTGCTACGGAATGCCGTCTTAAAAATATCTTCATCTTTTATCCTCAACTGATGATACCCAGATCTGAGATCGATCTTTGAGAAGTACTGGGCTCCAGATATCTGATCAAATAACTCATCGATCCTTGGTAATAGGTACTTGTTCTTCATGGTGAGTTGATTCAACTAACGATAATCAATACACAGCCTCAAAGAACCATCTTTCTTCCTTACAAAAAGAACAGGAGCACCCCATGGGGAAGTACTCGGATGAATGAACCCTCTCTCTAGCAAGTCTAACAACTGAACCTTCAGTTCTCTTAACTCAGCAGGGGACATACGATAGGGGGCTCTCGAAACAGGTGAGGCGCCAGGAATCAGATCAATAGAGAAAACCACCTCCCTTTCAGGGGGAAGACCTGGTAATTCATCTGGAAACACCTCCAGAAAGTCTTGAATAACAGGGATATCCTTCAACTCCACTTTCTCCTTATTAGTTAAAGAAATCAAAGACACGAATGCTGGACATCCCTTTCTTAACAACTTATCCGCCCGAAGTGTCGAAATGAGCGGCACGGACTTGGATAGCCTAGAGCCAGAGAAAGAAAGCTGAGGACGTCCAGGGAAAGACACTACTCCTTACTTACAATGAACACTAGCACCATGCTTAGATAACCAATCAGTCCCTAAGATTACGTCATAATCTTTCATCTTCATGCATACTAGATCGGCAGACAAATTACAACCATTTATCAAAACCTTACTGGAAGGATAGTAATGTTTAATCTCGGATCCCAAACCAATAGGGGTGGATATCATAAGATGAGAGTCCAATAACACCGGTTCCACAGATAAAGTCTTAGCAAATTTCAGAGATATAAAAGAATGAGTGGCTCCAGTGTCGAAAAGTATGAATGCTGGCTTGGAAAGAATAGTAAGAGTACTTTCGACAATACCTCCTTCCTCGGTAGCCGGGGTCTCAGTCTCTGCCTCCTGGTGGGCTTGGAGCCTGCCTTGCCGCTTGAAACTTCCTTGCAACTTATCAGATGCTGCCGGTTCATTAATAAGGGGACATTCTAGAATTCGATGGTCCCTACTACCACACCTCAAACAAGCGCCTAACTTGCGCCAACATTCTTCCATCTTGTGACCTGGACGGTCACAATACTTGCAAACTGCCTTGGACGGCACAGCTGGTCCAACTTTCTTCTCACCTTCCCTGGATTTCTTGCTTTTAGAAAAACTCGGCCCGCCATTGGGCCTCTTCTGACCATTATCGGGTTTAAAGTTCCCGGAACTGGTAGTCTGTTCCTTCTTCTTATCCCGACCTCTTATTCGGTCAGTCATTTCCATCGTGTCCTCCAAAACTTGTGCTTTCCTTACAATCTCAGCATAGATATGAATTTCCAAGGGTGCCAATTGATTGATGTACTGAAGCTTCAGACCATTTAGAAATCTTTTAGCCTTCATTTTCTCAGTGGATACCAATTGTGGGGCATACTTACACAATCTGGAAAATTATGCTTCATACTCTGCAACCGACAAGTTTCTTTGTTTCAAAGCAGCGAACTCGACCGCTTTCTTCTCCTACACCCGATCTGAAAAATACTTGCTATTGAAAAACTCTTTGAACTCGTTCCACGTGGCACGCCTATTCCCAAGCGTGGCTTCCACGGCTTCCCACCAAGCACGAGCATCACGTTCTAACTAGAAAGTCGCAAACAGGACGCGTTCCTGATCTCCGCATTGCATAACCCTGAGATCCTCTCTGTCTCCTTCAACCAGTTCTCGGCCTCATCTGGGTCCGGAGATCCACTGAAACGTGGGGGATTCATGCCTTAAAAGTTCCGATATAGATTGCCTGCTCATTGCTATCCGCCGCCTTGGGCTACTTGTTGTAAGGCCTGGGTCAGGCCCTGCACGGTACGTTGCATGTCTCGCCATTGAGCGCGTTCTGCCGCCATCACGGGAAATTCCTACAGCATAAAAGAAATGATTTAGAACGTTCTAATGAATCTATCTTCTTGTAGTTAATTAATTAACTAATCTTATCCCAAGTCTCTACCCAACTCACTGGGTCGGATTCTGACTTCACTCATGTTAAAGGTTCTATAACACTACTAGCAACCTAGGGTCTAAAGAAAACCTAGGCTCTGATACCACAAAAACTGTCACGCCCCGACGCGGAAGATCGGAACGTAGCAGTTTATATCATTCATGTCAATCAGAGCATACATTGCCACAAGAGACTAAACCACCAAGCTAATAATAAAGAAAACAATTAACCCAACTTTATTGATAATAATAAGAGAAAGTATTTAATTACACCCGACTCCTTGTGGACTTCTAACTTATTAACGGAAAATACATATACCAACTCTAGCTAACAACTCAACAACTAATCTAACTTGACTGTAACATAAATTCTAAATGGGTCGCTCCTGGAATCACTCGTTCCCGTCCCCATCGGAGCGCACGTCCTCATCCGAACTACCTGAAAAGGATTGGAAAGCAGAGGTGAGCAAAGCTCAGTAGGATTTTATATCTCTATCATCAGGCATAATTAAAGTAATTAACCATTCAATTAGGAATAATGTTGCAACGAAAGTAATGATAAATAATGACAAAAGATAGATAGAAAAAGAATATGAACTTTCAAGTATAGAGTAACTGCAAGATATAGCAAGAACTTTTCATGAAATTGCACGAAAATGATAAAGGGAATTGGCCATAACAAGCACGCATATCATGTCACGCAGGAATTTCAAGTAATTGAGTAAAAGTGGAATGTCTCAGACCAATCACGCTAGTCATGCACTTCGGGACAATGCCACACCTTGTCATTACAAACTCCCCGGGACACAAGTACTTTCGGGCGCTCCTCCAAGGACCAGACCGGGCCCTTTATGATGTGTTGGCATTGAAGGGTTGGATCATAGATCTTAGTCTAGACATTCATCACATTAAATGGCCAAGAGTTCCCAGGTTTAAGCTCACGAACTTACTTATAAGATTGAGAGAAATTCCAACATCGTTGGAATGAACATTAGGTAGAAAGACAAGGATGCAAACAAGGATCACGCATGATTTCACAGTTCAAGGCCAACCTTGATGACTGCTACATGATAATAAAACAAGGGAAACATATGAAATATCTTACCTATGGTGGTCGATAACTGGGCCGCAATAGGAACGTGACGGTCTGACCTTAGTCCGTTACGGTGACGTGACGGTCCAACCTTGGGCCGTTACAGTTCACAGATCGGTCCAGTTTGGACTGGCCCAATACACGATTCAAACCATGTTCATGGGTTCAGGTCTTTGGGGTACAACCTGCCCGGCGTCTTGGTGGGAATCCCAAGCTCACGAGGTCTTACGGAGGTCTCATAATAGTGGTCCTAGTCCGACGGAAGGAATATCCGGCGGAGAGCCCCATCTATTAAAAGAATTGAGGCTTAAATAAACACGGAAAACCAAGATGGTGCGATCAGTCAATCCCACCGGAGTGGAATGACTGTAAAACAAAAAATGCCAAGATCAATATACATCTAGCATGGATCAGAATTTATACAAGTATTAAGGGTTTTTAATCAAATTTCATATGATCATTCATCTTAAGATTATCTATCAGCTTTTATGTAGAGAATAAAAATTTAATATTTATGATCATGATACTAGATTATCATTACGTTCTGTGTTGGTATAGATCAAGATGTCATACTAAAACATAGCAAGTTCCTCATTAAAAATGCATGAATTAGTGTTTAAAACACCCTGCCAGAAGAACATGACGGTCCATATATGGGGCGTTACAAGCATGTAACGGTCTATAGTAGGTGCGTTATGTATCAGAAAATAAATAGATAAAAATCTTAAAATTTTAAAACACAAGGGCATGTGACGGTCTGTCGTGAGGCCGTCAGGCTCAGGTGACGATTTATCGTGCGGCCGTCAGAGTTCTAACGGTCACTGGAAGGACTGTCAGATCAATCCGAGTCCCGCCAACGGCGAACCTCGACATACCATGATAAAAACTTCGATTTCTCACGAGAGAGTGAACAAAATTTAGGGAAAATACCACCGTTCGAAAGAGCATTAAAAATCGTACAAGATAGCATGCTTTGATTAAGATCTAAAATGATTAAATTCAACTTTAGACTAGTTAACATGAAAGTTACCCTTTTTATATACCTCGGAGTAAAACATGAATTTAGAACAGCATGGTGTACGAAAATAAGGCAATTTGGTATCAAAAGAAAGAGCTCAGGAAGATGAACAAGATGGTATCATTAGATTTTCGTTTGGCCTGAGAGACACCTACCTTTGCTTGAAGGAAAGAAAGACGAAAGGAAGGGTCGCCGGAACCCTAGGTACCGCTCCTAGAACGCCCAAATTCTCTCCCGTCCGGTCACGATCAGCTACGTCACCCGCTGCTGGTGCAAATATGGTTCTAGAGCGTCGAAAGCCCTCAATAAATAGGACCTATAGGGACTCCTAGCGATCGAATTAGGTTGAAGAGTCCAAAGAAGAAACTCTGGCGAAAAACTCAGATAGGGTTCTAATCCACCACCGTCGCCGCCAGTAGAAGCATGTAGACTTAGGGTTTTCGAAGAGAAAATAAGGACCTATCAATGGGTTAGGGTTTGGCTTGAATTGGAGCGCAAATGGGTTTTAATTGGACCCAAATTGTGATGGTTAAACTAGGTCTTCTAACCCACGAAAAACGGCTAAAAACGTGAAATTGGGTCTTCACCAATTTTATTTTGGGCTCTTACCGGAAGATAAAGTTATTACAAATTCAATTTTACACTAGATACATATTTTTCTAGATTTTTAATAATTTCATTAGAAGTTGAGTCAATAAATAATTAACTTATATGGAATTATTATAATAAAAATGCAGGATGCTACACCTGCACTTTGAACCAAAACCAATTCATGTTAATCTTTTGTTAGGCCAAACAAAATATTCAATGTCATTCAAGATTCCTTCAACCTGCTATGATAAGCAAGTGATGCATTCACTTGTGAGGTTAAACTAAATTGATTCAATTCATCCACTACACATAATCTCATCTGAAAAATTAATTCATGCATGTAGGCTATTACAAAACTAGTTCAATCAAGCGTAAAATGGGTTCCATTTCATAAAACATGAAGCGCATCCAGGTTCAGTTCTATAATCTCAGGCATACAATCCATTTAATCAACAAGGTCTGTGCAAGACGAACAAGGTCTATGCAATGCAGAATTAAACCCAATGAACTTTAAGCATGTTTTAGTTAAGTTAAGCCATATTACAGTCCATTCAACCATGGAATCAAAAGTAATGAGGGAAATTTATTCCTACACTTTCCAGAAGTATAAATCCATGAGAATCTTAAAGAGATGCAAAGACATCAAGGATATATACATGAGACTCAAATAGCCAGGGGTCGACCCAACCCAAGAGGAATGAAAAACTGCTTTAGACAGTCCAAATTTATATTGAAATCACATTAAGCACATTCCAAAGCAACTCAATCAAATCTTCATGTAAGCTAAGATCAGTTCATAAACATGAGTTATAAATGAAGTTCAGGGCAAACATAAGGATATTTCCATGAAGTTCCATTTTAACGAACACAAAACACACAATATATTGGAATCATCAAAACCATTGTCAAAGATAAAGAGGGGCATAGAACCCAACACCCTCCCTTCCCATCTGCTCCCTTGGCTCAGCCTGTAGCACCCCCGATAAATACCTTGCATAAATTCAAAACTTTTTCCTTAAAAAGAAAACATACATGAAAGTCTTACATAAATAACCCAACCTCACAAGGACTATAACAAAAATATACAAGCCAACCCTACTTTATAATAAAAAGAATCATGAGGGCTTTTTGTAAGGAGCCAAAACCTTAGGGAGGTTAGTATATAAAGTTACAAACCATTACTTTATGCATACGTATCCACCTTTTTAAAAGAATCCAAGGTTTTGGTTAAAGAACTAAACCATCAGGGGACTAGAATGCAATTGTGTCATCCAACTTTATGCACATGAGAAAGGAATCTTACTTGGGAGGACTTGTACCAAGAAATAAACCATGAGGGGGTTAATATATAAATGTACAAAACACCTTTGGACACATGGGCCATAACGATAGTACGTAGTGGATTCCTTTTCCCACTACCAAAAGAATTGACGCCCCTATATAGGGCGTCAATTTCACCAAAAAGAATTGACGCCCCTAACTAGGGCGTCACTTTCCACCAAATGAATTGACGCCCCTGCCAAGGGCGTCAATTTCCAAATTGAAGACCCCATACACGGGCGTCAATTTAATAATTGAAGACATACATGAAGGCGTCAATTTGAATAGAAAAAAAAATACTAATATATATATATATGTATATCACGTGCGTGGGGTAGCCATGTCTAACAAATGACGCCCTCTTTAAGGTCGTCATTATCATTAACAATTGCATAATAATGCTATCCATCTAAATGACACCTTCATGCAAGGCGTCATTTATAAAATGGACGCCCCTTCTATCGGGCGTCATTTTCACACAAGTTTCTAGAATGTCCAGACAGGAACAACTCTTTCGAGCTGACAGGGACAAAGCCCACTCAGCATGACCCCTAAGACATTATCTAATGTCTTATGCTTTCCTATATCTATTAACATCCGTAGCACTGTCAGAAGGCTACTGCTGTGCTGCAGAAGCTCTTCTTTCCCTGCTGCTGAGATCCTGTTGTAGGTCTGCACTCGATCTCACACTTCACAGGTAGGTGTTCTCAAATCCTTGCCTAACCAGTAGCTAAATAGGTTTAATATTGCATGCTTAGAGTTCGTTTAACTCATCAACCATGCTACAAATCATGTATATACCATGTTATTTTAATAGCCTGTCACATATTACTGTGATCTTTATGATTTTTAACTTAATTTGTTAGCATGATTTTCATGAGTTTTTAAGCATATTTTATCACACTATTTACAATATTAATAACCATATTTTTTCCAGCCCTGTTAAAAATAGCGCCCGTGATAAGGGCGTCATTTTAAAAATTGAACACTGCGGACGCAGTCGTCATTTAAATGACGGCATGCATCACGCCGTTAATTTGATGAGTAATTGATAATTCAACCCATTCAAAAATTCATAACTATAAAACTAAAGCATGATATTTTTGCATGAACATGTTTCTGGAATCCTTACATTTTTCTCAACATATTCGGGGCATTATTTCCTGATTCGGGATTTTTTTGTTTTACTGATGAATAGTACATGAATAGTGAACCACGGTAAATGACGCCCCTTACCAGGGCGTCCATTACTAAATTGACGACTATGAAAACAGTCGTCAATTTTTAAAGTGAAAACATGAAGAATATTTTATTTTATTTTTTTACTGGTGAATAGTATGTGAATAGTGAAGCAGGGGTAAATGACGCCCCTGCCTAGGGCGTCAATTACCAAATTGAAGACCGTGCAAATAGTCGTCAATTATAAAATTGAAGACATGACCCATGTCGTCAATTTTATTTCTGAAATTTCAAGTAATTGATAAATTTAGAATATTTTTATACGTATGAAAAGTGAATGAATAATTACCATTATATGTAAATGACGCCCCTGACCAGGGCGTCAATTTATAAATTGAAGACTATCAAAACAGTCGTCAATTAATCGAAGACATATTTTAAAAAAAAATATTACATGAATAGAATATTACAGTGAAACAATTTGTAAATGACGCCCCCGACCAGGGCGTCAATTACAAAAGTGACGATTGTACAAACAGTCGTCCATTAATTGAAGTCATGACCCATGTCGTTAATTGAATTTCCTGGATTTTGATTAATTAATAATTTAACACATTCAAAAATCCATAACTATCAAACTAAATCACGAAATTTTTACATGAATATGTTTCTTGAATCATGACATTTTTCTCAACATATTCGTATCATTATTTCCTGATTCAAAAATTTTTTTACACGGATGAATAGTTCATGAATAGTATATGAATAGTGACACAGTTTTGTAAATGACTCCCCTGACCAGGACGTCAATTACAAAAGTGACGACTGTGCAAACAGTCGTCCATTATATAACGACAGGAACTATGTCGTCAATTCATTTTCTGAAAATTTTAAAAATCAGTAAATCAAAACATTCAAAAACCTATAACTAATAAACCGGACCATGCAAAATTTTGACAGAACATATTTCTACGACCTTGAGATTTTTCTCTACATGTCCATGTCTTCGATTCCTGATTTACTGGAAGAATTAAAAATAAATAGTATCTAAATAGTAAACTGTGACTCATAATGTAGAGCCACCATGTTCAGACAATTATAACATTTTTAATCTGATCACGAAACTCCTGCATGAACATGGTTCTGGAACCCTCATATTTTTTTCTATTTAACCATCTACTTAATTCTTGATTTATTGAAAGTACTAAAAATGAATAGTGTTTGAATAGTATTTTGAGTCACAGAATGTACCTTCCCGGCGTAAATCACCCCAGTTTATTAAATATCAAAATCCAACAATTTCGCATGAGCATGATTCTGAACTCCCGAGAATGTCCTCTTACTTTTATTTTTGAGAAATTTTTACCGTATGAATAGTGTATAAAAGTCACTATTTCAATGAATAGTATCACTTCTCCAAATAAAAGAATTTTTTTGATATAGACACGTAGATAGGTAGAGAAAAATATAAGTAATCTAACGGTATGCCCATGCATTAGATTAGGTATCATGATTCACATTTATTAAATTTTTCACATGGATGATTAATATACTAAACGATTAATATATACTTAAACTTAGAAATGACGACTGTTAGAATAGTCGTCATTCACAAAAATGACGACTCATTGAAGGTCGTTATTTTGTGTGAATAGTGTAAATGAATAGTAAGTGAATAGTAATGAATAGTAATGAATAGTATTCGTAAATAGTAAACTAGCATAATTGCATAATGGCCCTTACGGGATGTTCTAACTTTTGTTTAACCTTACTATAGAGTTATCTAGAGTATTTGTTTAGGAAAAAGTATATAAATTGATAATTTTTCTCTCATTTCTATCGTGGTTTGTACAGACGCAACCCTAAGTCATTTTCTTGCATATTATGAGTCCTTGAATTCCATTCCATAAAAATCTACCATGTATATCCTACTAAGGCAACCCTTGAAACTCCATATTGGCTATAAATGAGAGTGGATGTCAAAGGTAATACATGAAATACTGTACATATAGGGCCCGGTCTGGTCCTGGGAGGAGCACCCGAAGGTACTTGTGCCCATGTGAGTTTATTGACCACGGTGTTTAGCATTGCACCGGAGTACTTGCTTGACTTGAGACACTCCACCCTACTCTCTCTTTACTCACTCGACTTGGCTTGCGTGGCCCGGACGGGCAATACTTGACTTGTGGCCCGAGAAAGGGTGAAATACTTGCTTGATTGAAATAGCCAATTCTACTGATACGTACTTAACTTTACTTGCTTGAATTAAATTTTACTTGCTCGTACCTGAGATATACTTGTACATGAGTACATACTCGCACTTGAATTCGTAATCGTACATGAATCCCTACTAGACCCGAAGTGGCATTTACATCTATAATTCTTGAAATACTGCTGGTCAATTACTTGAAATCTTGATATACTCTCTGTATACAGCTCTTGATCTCTTATTGTTCATCATGTATAGATATACCTGCATACCCGATTCTTTTATACGTATGTCATACATAGCCATACTGATAATACATGTAAATTGTAATTCACGTAAAGATTGCTCGAATTTGAGATGTAATTCCTACTGAGCGATTCGCTCATCCAGTTACTTCCTAACATTTTCAGGTGATTCGGATAGCGACAAGAATGGGTTTGAGACCGAGTGAAGAGTGCTAGAACGCCTTCCATTTATCATTAGCTAGTCGAGTCTTTGAATTTATTTGAGTCTACCTTGTATTCCCAGTTATGTCAATTAGTGGTATAAACTTCGTGTTAAGTTGTGTAGCCTAATGTTTGGCTTTCTAAATTTGAAAATTTGTCATGGAATGTCTTTATTTCCTTTGATTAATCAAATAAGCATCACTTGGACTATTCGAATTTATTAGATTTTTAGTCATTTGCGCACTCCGAAATTTTGTATGTTAAAATTCTTATCGCTCTAATGACACGATCTATATAGACGCGTCACGCATCCGAGTATCTTCCGCGCTCGGGACGTGACAGTCTTCGTGGTATCAGAGCCTAGGTTTTCAAACCTAGGGAACTAGAAGAAATAAAAGGTTAGAAATTGAAATCTAAGTAAAAAAAACTTGAGTCCAAGGATAGGTAAAACCCAAGTTCAAGGATAGATATACCTTACCAGGTGAGATGATAGAGCCATGGGTTAAGTTCTACAATGACTTTCGACCTTACAAGTAAATCCGATCTTTATCATACTTAACTCTTTTGTAGGATCATGGCTGCGGAAAGAGCACAATGGCGCGAGATGCAGCGCACCGTGCAAGGCCTCACACAGGCACTACAACAAGGGGCCCAAGGCGGAGCAAACAGTGGAGCGGGAGATCTCCACCGAAGTTTCCATAACATGAACCCATCGAGGTTCACGGGTTCGTCCGACCCCGAGGATGCCGAGAATTGGCTAAAGGAGATGGAACGAATCTTCCGTGTGATGTAATGTGCGGATGAAGAGAAGGTTTTACTGGCCGTATTCCAACTAGAGCGGGACGCTCAATGCTGGTGGGAATCCATAGAAGCAACACTGCCAGAATACCATGTCACATGGGATGAATTCACGGAGCATTTCAACAACAAGTACTTCTCCAATCATATCCAGGAAAAGAAAGCCACAGAATTCGCCGTTCTAAAACAACGGGGCTTGAAAGTGGCAGAGTATGAGGCCCAGTTCTCCAGATTATCTAGGTATGCACCCCACTTGGTGTGTACGGAAAAGATGAAGGCGAGAAGTGTTAGCGCAGCAAGAGTGATATAGAAGGGGGGGATGAATAGATCACTCCCAATTTGTAGAAACTTAAGCGGAATATATTTTCTACTGCTAACGCACCTCCTTAAACGTACACAGAGGGATGTAAATGAGAATGAAGAGCGAATCACATGGAAGCAAAGAGCCGAGCAGATGAAGAGCGTAGAGAACAATAGCAAACCACAGAGGAGGCACTCGGTTTTTTAGGTGGTTCAATTGCAGTCCGCAGTCTACATCCACCCCTCACTCCAACTAGAGTGAGGATTAATGCAGACTCAGTCTGCGAACAACGTGCTGCCACACAGCTTGAACACCAAGGGAAACAAATCCCTCAATCAAGTTCTGCCACCCACAGAACCTGAAACCTGTTCTAGCTCCCAGCTAGAACACAACCGAAGAATCCTCTCCCTTCCTCCACACACCGGAGGGAAACTGTTAATGACAGCCAGTCACTAACACCACCAGAGATCACCGATCTCTCTTCCTCTGCAACACAGAGGGAAACAGGAGTAATACTCCCTTCCTCCACACACCGGAGGGACAACAATTCGGATCAGAATAGAAGGACGAAAAATAAATGAAAGCAAAGTGGAAAACGAAAAACAATGAGAAGGAATCGGTTCTGAAACCCAATACAAATGTAGCTTCAAATGAAGCAATTCATCAATCAGCACACTCTCTCTCTCTCTCTCTCGACCAAACTCCTCTCAGATATTGAACTCTCTGCTCTTTTCCTTTCTCTTTCTTTCTCTCTGCACTTTTCTTTCCTTTTCTGGATCGAAGGACGTATATGCTCTCCAGGCTTCTTCTTCGATCAACCTTCATCTTAAGACGAAGGCTCCATTTTATACCTAGAGCAGCAGCAGGGCGCGTGTGGCTTCCACAGTTCTCGCCCTAAGAGTTCGGACTACGTGACAGCATCCAGTAGGTTGTCAGACCACGTGTCCTCATCTGGGCATTTTCCTTATCCTCGGATCACGTGCCCAGCACCAGTACGCTCAGCAACTGGAGGTAGATGGCGTCAACTCACTTGCTCCAAAGGGTTGACGCAGTCCTCAGAAATCTTCAAACTTCTTAACCGCTGCGTCGACTCCATCAGCCTATTGCGTTGACGCAACGGTATCGGCAGTCCAGTGTTCAAGTCTTCAACAGATATAAGTCGTCCCTTTCTTGGACTGCTGCGTCGACGCTGCCAGTTGGTGGCGTTGACGCACGAACGTGTACATTTCTATACTGGGATCTCTTAAGCCTGCTGCGTCGACGCTGCTTGTTGATGGCGTTGACGCAGTGGAAGATTTCGTGAAGGCTTCATCGCTTGTAAGAGTCTCTGTTTCTTTAACTGCTGCGTCGACGCTGCTTGCTTGTGGCGTTGACGCAATAGAAGACGACGTGAAAGCTTCGTCTACTGATGCGTGGACGCTTTAAGCTTCAGGCGTCGACCCTGCTCCCTGCAGCAACAAGAAAGAAGTGTATAGACTTAGTGTTAACCTGAAGCATTGTATAGACTTCAGACAAGAAGACAAACAGGTTGTACAGACTTGGAGAGTTGATCCCAATGTACAGACTTGTTGATATCAAATGAAGAGCTTCCAGTGTATGGACTTTGCAGTGCAAACGACAATGTATAGACTTAGAGAAATGAAGTCTAGTGTATAGACTTGGAATCCACTGTACACGACTATACAGACTTTGAGGCTTAATGCAAAGGCCAGTGTACAGACTTCTAAAAATTGTTGCGTTGTATAGACTTGGCTTTGAGCACTTGGGCTGAAGGCAATGTGCAGACTATGCGATGTATAGACTTTGCCCAAGGAGCCGAATGTATAGACTTCGCCACAGTCTACTGAACATACTTTGCAGAAGAGAACGAGCCAAGGTGTAGACTTCAAAAGAAGCAGTCCGATGTACAGACTTCAAGGAGTCTTGACAACGGACGCTGTTCAGACTTTGCAAACACGAGACGATGTATAGACATTAAGCTTGACACTCCAATGTATAGAGTTGAGATTGGAAGGATGTATAGGGTTGAGCTGAACAGATTTTTGCAAAGTGCAGACTTAGTTGATCGGGCAGTGTACAGACTTGGAATTCTAATGACAGTGTGTAGACTTCAGTCAGAAAGTGCCCGATGTACAGACTTGAAGGAGTTATCCCAAAGAACAGATGAGTCGACGCATCAGCAAGGTTGGGTCGACCCACTGCTGTCGAAACCAGCTAAGCAAAGTGTAGATAAAAACATAATAGCATGCTTATCTGACAACCAAATAAACTGTACTTACTCACATGATGAAACAACATTAATCTAAACATAGAGGATTGATTTATAGTGTGAGACATTATCAAAACCATCATCAAAACCATAGGGATTCAACAATCTCCCCCTTTTTGATGATGACAACACTATGAATCAAGCAATATCAAGTTTCAACAAGAAGTTAATATCAGCTGCAACAAACAGATTAGATTCAAGGCATGCTCATGCAAATGAATTAAACATTCCCTACAACACACTCTCATCTCCCCCATAACTCATAAACATATCAGCATGAAGCAACATGACTCCCCCAAAGCTCAAGATAAATCCAAGACTCACTGATATTGCAGAACGCCGCAAACTTCTCTCCCCCTTTGACATCAGCAAAAAGAACTACAGAAAGTATGACAGTGCTGGAAACATGAGGACTCAGGGCAGTAACTTCTTAGTGCAGAAAGTCACAAGTAGGTCTTAAGAGAATAAGTGAGTTTCTAAACTCAAGAGAAGATTCTTTAGACTTTAGTACACAATAGAGAAGTAGAATGAGAGACAAGTTTATCAGCATACATAGTGGATGATTGAGAGCAGGAGTTCACAAATATGGCCAGATATAGCTGATCATTCAACTATTCCACAAGACAGCAAGAGACTAAATCAGAGAGGTGTTCTCAAGGTATTGAAGACAAGCAATCCATTAGTTACATAATCAGCAAGGAATTTTTGTTGGAGATGATTTTCAAGAAGATCAATGAGTAAGTTGGTAGTTCACTTGCTTTGACATTAGGGAGACACCTTGATTAGAGGCCTGAATCCCCAGTTACTCAGAGTGAGTACCTCGTTACTTCCTTCCCCCCCCTTTTTTTTAATAAGAAACAGAGTTAGTAACTGTGGCTTTTGACATTAGGGAAACACCTTGATTAGAGGCCAGAGTCTCCAGTTACTCACCAGCAAGCCACCATTACTCTGTCATGACTTTTCATTCATTTTAAGTATTTGTCACCTCATGACATGGGAGAGATATTCATTTCATTGATGAAGCTCCCAGTTTCTCAGTGATCAAACCTGAACATTTTAGTTCAGTTAATCCCTTGAGTTAAAGTGATAGAATGATTGAAGACAATACCAAAAAGGACTTTTCTTGAATTGAGTCTTGAAGTCTAGATTTCAAGTTAATTGGGTCAGATATCAAGACATACAAGTTTTTGGCCTGAACCATAATCAATGACAATGTAGGAAGATATACTTTATGCAATTAGTCCAGATCTCTGAAGGAGTACCAAAGGAAAGATTCTAACTTGGAGATTAGAGTCACTGACTTATAGACTTAAGAGATAAGTGACACTCTACTTTCTGAGAGAACAACATTAAATCAGTCATGCAAGACCAGTAAAGGTACACATCTGGATAGCCCTTTTGAATCTGTCAAAGAACTTCTCTTCTCACATCACAACTCAGCTCCCCCTAAGACATAGCATTCCTCAATGAAATATTCCAGCAAAATCTCAAGGCTTCCCCTTAATTTAGAGCATTCCTGACAGCTAACCAGTAAGCATTCTGAACTCCCCCTTAAACCAGCATGCAAGAAGGCTAAACATCAGATAGACACAACTCCCCCTCACAACAAGAACAGGCTTCATAATTAAGACAATTTGTATATGTCACGCCCCGAACAAGGCGGAAATATCGGGACGTACAGTTAGAGACACGTTGGCAAGAGAGAGAACTAATCTAAAATAATACACAAGTGCTACAAGATGGAAATACTAAATGATCATTAACAAACCACAACTGATACAATAACCTCATGTTTAACTTAATACAACTGGAATAATCAATCACTAAAGCTCAATAACATGACTGAGACTAAATGCTCTCCAAAACACAACTAAAAGTAAGATAACACACTACTAACACACTAGAACTGATACACTCAAGACATCACTCCTGCCCTTCCCCATCGGTAAGTGCGTCACCTGAACAGCCTAGAAAAGGGGGAAAACACAACTATGAGCTGACGCTCAGTAGGAAATAACAGACATGTATAAGTGATTAACAGTTTAATTACATTTTAAAATGTCATGCTACAAATGATAAAACAATAAAAAGATAACGATGATATCACGAAACAAAATGTAAAGATCTTGCAAGGTCAAGAAATATAATGAATAGAATGGTAAGACAAGAATTTACTACAGGAGATAACGATAAAAAGTTGGCCATATCAAGACAATTCAAGTCATGTCAAGCACGTATGTAATTTCATTTCACGTCCAAGTAATCAACAAGTAAAGTAACAACAAGTAGAGTGTAGAACAGTGAAGAGGGGAAAGTGAAAAGTAGTAGAAAGTAATGTAGAGAGTAGTGGACAGTCCTAGATTTAACACATGTCAAGTACTGGTGCCAAATGCCACACCTAGTCATTCACCTCCCCGGGGGTACACGTAGTGTTCGGGCGCTCTTCCCAGGACTAGACCGAGCCCTTAATTATTTGCCAAGCATTGATTTCTTTGGATCAAAGATCCCACGAATCTAGACTTCCACAGTTTATGGCCAGAATTCCAAGGTTTAAACTAAGTAGCAATAACAACTTCAAGTAGGAAAGAGATTCATTTCCAGAATTTCAAGGTAAGTATAATCATCAAGGAGATCGAAACCAAGTCACAACAAGAGTTAATCGTGCTGCGCTACTATAAAACAGCAGCAATCAAACAAGCTAATCAACATATTAATCCTAATCACCAAGTTAAGATATCATGATTAACTATTATCATTTGTATTAGCCAAAGTGCCAACAAGCTAGAACAAGTTGTCGAGGTAAAGAACAAGCTCTCACAGCGGTGAAATAGAATGCATTATCAGGGGTTTTAGTTACACCATTAATCATTAATTATGTGAGTTTCTATTTAACCAATGTAAGTGTTGTAATGGAGATGGTAAACATCGTGTTTTGTACTATGTTTGTAAGAAAGGACCAATGCAAATTTGAAATCAAGGGGGGTACATGAATAGATCAATTGTTCTTCAAAAATATAATTTCAGTGGGTCTAAGTTAAATGGGTTGATTCCCCACTGATTCGGATCCATCTTCAGGTCGAAAAATGATGAAAATCGGGTTTCTGGTGTACGGGTCGACCCCTGGGGTCGACCCCTGAAAAACTGGGGTCTGGAAGCTGAATGGGTCGACCCCTGGGGTCGACCCCAGTAATTTCTGAAGATGGGTCGACCCCTGGGGTCGACCCCCACCATTTCCTTCAGATGGGTCGACCCCTGGGGTCGGCCCCTACATTCCTGTGCAATGGGTCGACCCCTGGGGTCGACCCCCATGCAGGAACAGGAGGGGACGACCCCTGGGATCGACCCTCGGGCCTGCAGGGTTGCCCAAAAAACGGGTTGACCCCTGGGGTCGACCCCTGCAAGAACAACAACGAATGTTGCTTCCGGAAACCACATAAACTCATCCAAATGGGGTCCAATTGAGTTGAAATCAAAACCACATGATCTAGGAATATTAATAGACATTCTAGGGTCATAAAACTACAACTTTGAAACATGAATTGTTACAGAAATTGATTGAATCTCAACTTATATATGATAAATTCATGAAAACCCTAGTTCTTGACCTACTTCTACTAAATCATGCAATTCGCTCAACATACTCAACGAATTTGGGGATTTTGGTGTCAAAAGAAAGCTGACTCGATTATGAATCCAACCATGTATGGTATGCTACATGAAGATCAAGTTACAGGGCTCAAAATTAGCCCGAAATCAAACTCTGACTTAAAGGAACACTATATGAATCATGTTCTAGATATGCTCTTACAAAAATTCGAAATTCACGAGGCATGCTCAATGGAATTTGGGGCTTTCTACGTTAAATGAAAGATAATAACATGCCGATTACTTCATGTAAGTTAATTAGAGTTTGGTTGTTAGATCCTACCTCAAATCGGAGAGAGAAAACTCAAACCCTAGGATGAAGAACACTTGGACAGCACCTTAGAAAACCCGTGATAACTCACTCCACACCTGATGAAAATTGGGGCTTTCAGTCCCAATGGATAGATCTCGACGAGATGCACAACTTGCTATACTCATGATCAAAATTTGGTTGAGAATTCCTACCTCAATCGATGGATCAAAGAAGGATGAAGGGAAGCCAACGGCCTGCTGACCCACCTCCACAAATCGAGCTAGATCTCCCCAGATCTGAAACTTCAGCGAGCCCCACAGCAGCCAAATGAAAGAAGACTCGTAGGGCTTCATTTTGATAGCTCATAGAGCTTCTGGAGCCTTCGGAGTTGGGAGTATTCGCTGCTGCAAGCTACGTGTTTAGAAACGGCGCCGAAATCCTTGACTTGACCAAACTATGTCGGCAGCACGTTTTGGGGCTAGGTTTACCTCAAATTGATTAAGGGTAAATGTTCCTTACATTGTGGCCTTCCATTTGCCACTGATTTCAGATCATTTGGTTGAGTATTGAGGTCGAATTTCGTGTTTTAATCTAAGGGTTAGGTATGGGTCAAAAGTGTGCACTTTTGGGTTTAAACTCTAAATAGATCTTACCACGGATTTACAATGGCCTAATGCCAGAAGGAAAAGTTGTTATCTACCTCTACCTTAAACGGTTTACTATTTTTATGAATTTTTATAAGGTAGTCGAATTTTCACTTATACTATTTCTAACGAATTAAATATTAATAAATCCAAAATTCAATTATTAATACAATAAAATTCTATTCTCAATTTAATAAAAGCTTAATAAGAAATATTGGGATCAATTAAATAATTTGGGGTCTAACAGTATAAGCCTAATTCTCTTCTCAACGTGGAAAATTTTTCATTATCCAGAGGTTTTGTGAATATATCAGCAATCTGATTATCTGTGCCTACATGAATCAGTTCAAAATTATTCTTGGACACCTCATCTCTTATAAAATGATGTCTTATCTCTATGTGTTTGGTTCGTGAATGCAAAACAGGATTTTTAGCAAGATTGATGGCACTAGTATTATCACAGTAAATAGGTGTGCACCCCAGGTCTACTTGATAGTCCTGAAGCTGGTGTTTAATCCAAATGACTTGTGTTCCACAACTCCCTGCAGCCACATATTCAGCTTCTGTATTGGAGAGGGCCACAGAATGTTGTTTCTTGGAACCCCAAGACACTAAACACCCACCCAAGAATTCACAATGGCCACTTGTACTTTTCCTGTCTAGTTTACAGCCTGCATAGTCAGCATCTGTGTATGCTACTAGGTTAAGTGTGTGAGATGCAGAAAACCATAAACCAAGAGAGTGACTAGCTGACAAATATCTGAAGATTCTTTTAACTGCAGCTAAGTGTAGTTCAGTAGATCTAGACTGATACCTTGCACACATTTCTACACTGAATTGTATATCAGGTCTAGAGGCTGTCAAGTAAAGTAGTGATCCAATCATACCTCTATAAAGTTTGGCATTTACTTCTTTACCTGTCTCACCTGCATCCAATGATGTATTGGTACCCATGGGTGTAGTAATGTGCTTTAAGTTTTCCATGTCAAACCTTTTGAACAGTTCCATTGTGTATTTGGTTTGGTTGATGAAGCACCCATCTTCTAGCTGTTGTACCTGTTTCTCTTGGACCTTCCTGATTTGGGGAATTTGTTTCTCCATTCTGCTGAGTCTTCTCTTCTTCTTGTTGGTTTTCTAGAAAATCTCCACCATGATTGGAGTCCATGTCAAGATTTTAACATTAGAAACATCTTTCTTTTCACTAAAAAGAATGTGTGGAGATTCTTCCACTTTCTGATCTGATACGTTAAATACCCTATATGCCCTTGACACTTCAGAGTAACCCAAGAATATTCCAGGTGAACTCTTGGCTTCAAACTTGTCTAAATCTTTCTTATCATTGTTATGAATAAAATATTTTGCTCCAAAAATTCTGAAATGAAACAAGTTTGGTTTCTTACCTTTTAGAAGCTCATAGGGTGTTTTCTTGTGTATGGGTCTTACCATGGCCCTGTTGATTATGTAGGTTGCTATATTGGCCGCTTCTGCCCAAAACCTTCTAGGTAACTTACTTTCAATCAACATGGTTTGGGCCATTTCTACCACTGTTCTATTTCTTCTCTCCACGATCCCATTCTGTTCAGGTGTCCTGGGAGAGGAAAACCTGTGAGTTAGTCCTTCTTTGTCACAAAGATCAGTAAACATAGAATTTTCAAACTCACCTCTATGATCAAATTGAATAGAACTAACCTTGAACTTTCCTTCTTGTTTGACCTTATTGAAGAATAGATTAAACTTTTGAAATGCATCACTCTTATTTGCTAAGAAAAATATCCATGAGTACCTAGAGAAGTCATCTATGATGACATAGCCAAACCTGTTACCATTAAGACTCTGAGTTCTAGTTGGACCGAAAAGATCCATATGAAGGAGTTCCATTGGTCTAGAAGACAATGGCTCAGATCTTAATTTGAAAGAATTTCTGGTCTGTTTGCCTAGAGCACAGGCATCACATGCTTTTGATATAGAGTTGAATTTAATTCTAGGCATGCCTCTAACTAAATCATGCTTGACCAATTTATTTAAAGTTGAAAAGCTAGCATGACCTAGACGTCTATGCCATTCAAAGGCATCATTTTCAGAATTGGCAGATAAGCAAATAGTGGATTCAGATTTCTCATCTAAGTCTACAATGTAGACATTATTAATCCTGTTGGCTACAAATTTAACCATGTCAGAGTTTGTTTCAAGGATTTTACATGAGCTATCATCAAATACAACCCTGTGACCCCTGTCACATAATTGGCTAATGCTAATCAGGTTGTGTTGTAGCCCTTCCACAAGTAATACTTTTTCAATGAAATTTGTGGAAGACTTACCTACTGTGCTAACTCCAATTATTTTACCTTTGTTCTTTCCTCCAAACTTGACCAGACCTCCTGGCTTCATCTCTATCTTGCTGAACTTGGATCGGTCTCCTGTCATATGCCTGGAGCAGCCACTGTCGAGGTACCACTTGTTGTCTTCAGCTGCAAGGCTGACCTACACAAGTATATCAAGCAGAGTGATTTGGAACCCAACATGAGTTGGGTCTAAGGACATTGTTTAAATCTCTGATCAAGTGTTTAGGTATCCAGATTTGTTTCAGCATGATTTTCTCTGGCACCTTCCTTTCTAGTTTATTAAAGTTCAATCCAGCTGAATTGGATAAGTGAGTTCTATTCCTTTCATTGGTCTTCCTATTCCTAGGAAATTTCTGTAGGCTTGTTGATTGGCATATCTTTAACCATGAAAGTTATTCCTCCAGTAGGTTTTGTTTAGACCCATCTGATTGTTATAATTCCAGTTCTTATTCTGATTTATTTTCTTGGTCCAGCTACCATTTGTGTTCTGGTGAATGGACTTAATGTTATTCTTCATAAAGTTCATTCCAATCTTAAATGGTTGTCCAGTACTGATTTTTGTGTTTCCTTAGAGCTGTTTGAGCTGGATGGTGTGTCCAGCTTTTCTTTTCCCTTCTCTGGACAGAAGGTGATGGTCTTGAATTACAAGGGTCTCTTGTTGGTTGGGTCATAGCCTAGACCTTCCTTATTGAAATTGACCCTAGTCCCTAGTATAGCATCTAGGCTAGTCTTTCCTTAGACAAACTTTTCTAAGATTTTCTGTTTGTCTTCCAGCTCCTTTTGAAGAGACTCAGAATTATTTAGGAGTTCAGCATTTACTTTCTTCACAGCTTCATATTTCTCTGAATTCACTCTAATTTCATTCATGCTTTCTTCAATTTTAGTTTTGAATTCATTGAGCTGTTTTTGACTTTCTTGAATTTCTCCCTTAAGCTTATCATTCTCTTTCCTTAGTGAGGTCATTTCTTCTAGTTGTTCTTTTAGCTTTTCATTTTCCTCACAGACCAGAGTTTGTTCTTCAATATTTGTGTTAAATTTTCTTTTCAGAACTCTGTGCTCTTTGCTAAGAGAATTAAATTTATCTAACAAATCACCATAAGCATCCTCCCAGTCATCAATTGAGAAATTTTCAAAAACGTTTATTACCTCCTCTTCACTGTTTGCCATAAGGCAAATTCCATCTTCATATTCTTCTGAGGAAGCATCTTCGGGATCTTCTTCTTCCTCGCTCCATGTGCAGACCATCGCCTGCGGCTTCTTCTTCTTCTGCACCTTTATGTTTTTCTTCTGAAGATAGGGACCCTTCTTCTGGAAGTCTGGGCATTCGCCTCTCATGTGTCCCTGTTTGTTACAGTTAAAACAAGTCAGTTTCTTAGGATTTCTATCCCTGTAACTGGTAAATTCAGCATTCTTGTTAAAGGGTTGTGGCTTCTTCTTCCTAAAGGTCTTTCCCTTTTTCTTCAAAAATTTTCTGAACTGTCTACTGAGCACTGCCTGCTCCTCCTGATCGAGATTTGATAAACCTTCAAGCTCGGACTCAGACTCGGGGCTACTGCTGCTGCTCCCACTGTTACTACCCTTGTTATGGGGAGCTGTTAGAGCTACATTTTTACCCTTCCTCTCATTTCCTTCTCCACCTCCTTGGAAATTCATCTCATAGGTCATCAGGATCCTATGAGTTCATTCACAGTTAAGACAATCAAATCTTTTGACTCCTCAATCACAATGGCTTTAGTGTGCCATGCCGGGGATAAAGATCTAAGGATTTTCCTGACTATATCTGCCTCAGCAAGATCCTTCCCTAGCCCTTTAAGAGTGTTAGTGATCAAGGATAACCTGGCATACATTTCGGTTATATTCTCATCTGCATTCATCTTAAACATTTCATACTTAGAAGTGTAGAGGTTTACCTTCGAGACTTTCACTTGAGCTGTACCTTCATAGATCAATTGTAGCTCATCCCACATTCGCTTGGTAGTTCTGTATGCAGATATACGAGCATATTCCTCTGGATGAACAGCACACTGGATTATGTTCAGCGCCGTCCAGTTGAGTGACGAGAGCTTCACATGATCATCTGTCCAAGCATCCTCGTTTGGTGGCAGCTCATATGGCCCCACCGTGATTACTCTCCACAATTTACGACTCTGAGCTCTGATGAACACTTCCATCCTGTTCTTCCAAAACAGATAGTTACTACCATCGAAATAAGGAGGGCGACTAATGGATTGACCTTCGGCCATGAAGGTTCTAGGACCACCACCATTTCCTTGACCGTTCGTCCACATGGCGTAAACCTGCTCTGATACCAAGTGTTAGCGCAGCAAGAGTGATATAGAAGGTGGGGAATGAATAGATCACTCCCAATTTGTAGAAACTTAAGCGGAATATATTTTCTACTGCTAACGCACCTCCTTAAACGTACACAGAGGGATGTAAATGAGAATGAAGAGCGAATCACATGGAAGCAAAGAGCCGAGCAGATGAAGAGCGTAGAGAACAATAGCAAACCACAGAGGAGGCACTCGGTTTTTTAGGTGGTTCGATTGCAGTCCGCAATCTACATCCACCCCTCACTCCAACTAGAGTGAGGATTCCACTAGATGATGCTAGATCAATGTAGACTCAGTCTGCAAACAACGTGCTGCCACACAGCTTGAACACCAAGGGAAACAAATCCCTCAATCAAGTTCTGCCACCCACAGAACCTGAAACCTGTTCTAGCTCCCAGCTAGAACACAACCGGAGAATCCTCTCCCTTCCTCCATACACCGGATGGAAACTGTTAATGACAGCCAGTCACTAACACCACCAGAGATCACCGATCTCTCTTCCTCTACAACACAGAGGGAAACTGGAGTAATACTCCCTTCCTCTACACACCGGAGGGACAACAATTCGGATCAGAATAGAAGTATGAAAAATAAACGAAAGCAAAGTGGAAAACAAAAAATAATGAGAAGGAATCGGTTCTGAAACCCAATACAAATGTAGCTTCAAATGAAGCAATTCATCAATCAGCACACACTCTCTCTCTCTCTCGACCAAACTCCTCTCAGATATTGAACTCTCTGCTCTTTTCCTTTCTCTTTCTTTCTCTCTGCACTTTTCTTTCCTTTTCTGGATCGAAGGACGTATATGCTCTCCAGGCTTCTTCTTCGATCAACCTTCATCTTAAGACGAAGGCTCCATTTTATACCTGGAGCAGCAGCAGGGCGCGTGTGGCTTCCACAGTTCCCGCCCTAAGAGTTCGGACTACGTGGCAGCATCTAGCAGGCTGTCAGACCACGTGTCCTCATCTGGGCATTTTCCTTATCCTCGGATCACTTGCCCAGCACTAGTATGCTCAGCAACTGGAGGTAGATGGCGTCAACTCACTTGCTCCAAAGGGTTGACGCAGTCCTCAGAAATCTTCAAACTTCTTAACCGCTGCGTCGACTCCATCAGCCTATTGCGTTGACGCAACGGTATCGGCAGTCTAGTGTTCAAGTCTTCAACAGATATAAGTCGTCCCTTTCTTGGACTGCTGCGTCGACGCTGCCTGTTGGTGGCGTTGACGCACGAATGTGTACATTTCTATACTGGGATCTCTTAAGCCTGCTGCGTCGACGCTGCTTGTTGATGGCGTTGACGCAGTGGAAGATTTCGTGAAGGCTTCATCGCTTGTAAGAGTCTCTGTTTCTTTAACTGCTGCGTCGACGTTGCTTGCTTGTGGCGTTGACGTAATAGAAGACGACGTGAAAGCTTCGTCTACTGATGCGTGGACGTTTTAAGCTTCATGCGTCGACCCTGCTCCCTGCAGCAACAAGAAAGAAGTGTATAGACTTAGTGTTAACGTGAAGCATTGTATAGACTTCAGACAAGAAGACAAACAGGTTGTACAGACTTGGAGAGTTGATCCCAATGTACAGACTTGTTGATATCAAATGAAGAGCTTCCAGTGTATGGACTTTGCAGTGCAAACGACAATGTATAGACTTAGAGAAATGAAGTCTAGTGTATAGACTTGGAATCCACTGTACATGACTATACAAACTTTGAGGCTTAATGCAAAGGCCAGTGTGCAGACTTCTAAAAATTGTTGCGTTGTATAGACTTGGCTTTGAGCACTTGGGCTGAAGGTAATGTGCAGACTATGCGATGTATAGACTTTGCCCAAGGAGCCGAATGTATAGACTTCGCCACAGTCTAATGAACATACTTTGCATAAGAGAACGAGCCAAGGTGTAGACTTCAAAAGAGGCAGTCCGATGTACAGACTTCAAGGGGTCTTGACAACGGACGCTGTTCAGACTTTGCAAACACGAGACGATGTATAGACATTAAGCTTGACACTCCAATGTATAGAGTTGAGGATTGGAAGGATGTATAGGGTTGAGCTGAACAGATTTTTGCAAAGTGCAGACTTAGTTGATCGGGCAGTGTACAGACTTGGAATTCTAATGCCAGTGTGTAGACTTCAGTCAGAAAGTGCCCGATGTACAGACTTGAAGGAGCTATCCCAAAGAACAGATGAGTCGACGCATCAGCAAGGTTGGGTCGACCCACTGCTGTCGAAACCAGCTAAGCAAAGTGTAGATAAAAACATAATAGCATACTTATCTGACAACCAAATAAACTGTACTTACTCACATGATGAAACAACATTAATCTAAACATAGAGGATTGATTTATAGTGTGAGACATTATCAAAACCATCATCAAAACCATAGGGATTCAACAAGAAGATTCCTCAACGGGCTTCGGCCCCATTATATCACACAACTTGCCCCGATGGACATCCAAGTCTATTCGGAGATGGTTCGGCGTGCTCAACTGCTAGAAGACGCCACCAAATTATTCGAGAGAATTCGAGGAAGAGACAAGAAGGAACCCGTCACAAGCCCGGAAAAATTCAAACAATCCTTCAACAAAAAGCGGTTCTTCATGGGAGGGGAGCCCTCCAAGGCAAAGAAATTTCAGAAGAATGACATGCCATTCTCCACCACCACACCATCAAAGGAAATTTACAAGTATTGTGACAAAGTTGGCCATAAGACAGAGGAATGCTGGAGGAAGTTAGGAGCTTGTCTTCGATGCGGGAGCCGAGAGCATCGGATTCCAGACTGCCCACTGATGAAGGAACAAGACACCAAAGACGAGAAGCGTCCGGTAAAGAAACTACGCCGTCTGAAAGCTCTCCGAGAGACGGAAACCACTGAAGGTGGAATTGTGGAAGGTACTCTCACTATTTGTTCAAATATTGCTCAAGTTTTATTCGATACCGGAGCAACTCATTCATTCGTTTCCAAGAACTTTGCTGGTTCATTTTCTAAGAAACATGAATTGTTAGATTTTGTCATATCTACACCTCTTGGAATGAGTCTGATATCACTTATCACTATCCAAACTGTGAAGTGATGATTAAGGGAAATAATTTACCTGCTGACCTGATATGCCTAGATATGAAGGGTTATGATGTCATACTAGGTGCCGACTGGCTATCCACATATCAAGCAACTATAGATTGCAGGTGTGGCGCCCCCTTCCGACGATCCCGTATCGTGTCCGGGGACGTCACAGCGGATGTACGGAAGTGTTGTGGGCCGAATATTTGCAAGGCGCTAAAGGCCAAACCATCACATAATCCAAAAGAAACATAGCCATACCATTTCCATAAGATAAATACTCATAATTTACATCGTATACGGAATACTACATATCTCTACTCAAAAGTCATATTTACATTCATTATTCAAAAAAAACTAAATCTATCTATGCAGCGGAATCCAAACTACGCCCTGGATCACCCTCCGACCTACTGTCCGTCGGAGTCGAGGTACACACTCGTCAATTTCCTGAAATGGTTAGGCAACAGATATGAGTCCACAGACTCAGTAGGCATCAAAACCAATCACATGCTTATCATATACTAAACTGTGCAAATCCATGATATATATAAAGCTAATCACAATTTCACTGAATTGTACATATACTATGAATGCGAGGGAAATATAAAGAGCAAAGAAATTTTCAGATTTATAAACAAATGCGTATAACAAATCTTATCTAACTTATATATATATATATATATATGGCATAATACATATCTTAGCTAAATCAGAGCTTATACAGATGAACTTATTCTCAGATCATATCAAAGTCATATATCAAATCTGAACTTCATATTATTTGGCAGCATATATTGGACAGGCATCCCGTCACTAAAAGTAGTAGCAAACACATACCTAGACATCCAGACGTCGACATAAAGATAAAAGGTCTAAACGCTGGAGCCTGTCGGCCTTGATCAACCACGCAGGATCGGGAGTTAATACTCCACCATTCCCCAGATAATTTTCTTATTCTGGGTTCCGGATTTTTCAGAAGTCCGTTTGTCCTCGGAAATGGGCCTAATCCCGTAGCGGAAGCTAACTACGGTTTGTCGCCCCACACCTCCTTAAAGTGACACAGTCCATATGCTTAATCGAATTTTTTATTCTTATTATAATGCTTATTACATAGTCGTCTCAATACTTAAAATTTGTCATTGAACTTTATAAAATAACTGGATCGTATTTTAATATTATTAACTAAATATATATAACATTCGAAGAGATTAGAGTAGAGAGAGAGTAGAGAGAGAAAGTAGAGGGAGAAAGTAGAAAGAGATTAGAGAGAAATTAGAGAGAGATTAGAGAGAAAATAATACTTTAACAGAATGATAACTAAATAAATAACTGATTCTAAACATAGATCATTGGGTTAAATAAATCAATGACTTTTAAATCACATTTCAAACAAAATCAAATCAAAGAAATGTAAATAACATATAACATGCACTCGGTTTATCGTGCCTACCTTTAGAATGGACTTCTGAATTGACTTTAGTATCTCACTCGAGTTCCCGTAAAAGTCCTTGCGTAGGAAAAGATAATTGTCCAATCCCAGATGCGTATAGAAGGGCGAAATTGTCGAAATAGATTTCAAATCCTTCGTCCAAGTGTTTATTAATTATTTATATTATTCTAATACTGTATTATCTTCTCCGTTTATTAATAAGAGAATGGTAGTGAGAGATAAATTTAGAGAGAGAAAGTGGAGAGAGAAAATAGAGAGAGAAAATAGAGAGAGAAAGTGGAGAGAGAAAGTAGAGGGAGAAAGTGGAGAGAGTAGAGAGAACTAGAGAGAGAAACTAGAGAAAAATAGAGAGAAAGTTAGAGAGAGAAAGTTAGAGAGAGAAAGTAGAGAGAGAAAGTAAAGAGAGAGTAGTGAAAGAAGTAGTGATAGATATTTAAAGAGAAATTAGGGAGAGAATTTAGAGAGAGAAACTAGAGAGAGAAACTAGAGAGAGAAAGTAGAGAGAGAAAATAGAGAGTAGAGAGAATAGAGAGAGAAAGTAGATAGAAAGAGAGAAAATAAAGAGATTAGAGAGAGAATCTATAGAGGGTGTAGAGAGAGAATGTAGAGCGAGAAAAGAGAGATAATAAAGAGAGTGTAGAGAGTGTAGAGAGAGAGAAAATAGAGAAAGAAAGTAAAGAAAGAGTAGAGAGATAAAGTAGGGAGAGAGTAGAGAGAAGAAAAAAAGAGAAAATAAAAATATTTAAGAGAGAGATAGAGATGGGAGAGAGAGAGAGAGTGTGTGTGTGTGTGAGAGAGAGAGAGAGAGAGTGTGTGTGTGTGAGAGAGAGAGAGAGAGTGAGTGTGTGTGTGTGTGTGTGTGAGAGAGAGAGAGAGAGAGAGATGGATATGTGGGAAAGAGAGGGGGAGAAGGGGGGTTTATATAGGAAGGGGGAGATAGGATAAGAAGAAGGGGGAGGGGATTAGGATGAGGGAGGAGAAGAGGATAAGGATGAGGAGGTGGGGGGATAAGGATGGAGGGGGAAGATATACGTGGGAAGATATTTTTGAGTTTTATTATTATTTTTTTTGTTTTTGTTTTGTAATTTTATATGAAAACCCCTAGAAAATTAGTAATAACATGATTCTTTAAGAATTGGTTCACTCTATCTTATTTTTGGCCTTCCAAACGTCAAATTTTAAAAAAGTGCTCAACATGAAACTTGTAGATCTTTGAATTCTCTATCCAATGGGCCTAATATTGATCCTATTCTGACGTTCTTATGAAAAGTTATACATTATTAAAGTGAGATAGCTATTTAATTTACTTAATAAGGTTCGTTTAAATAATACCGTTCAAGGTATTAGACTTTACTTAAGGTAACATAAAATTTATATGGACTAACTATAAGATATTTAACTATCTTTAAATTTCGGATGAAATTCGGGTGTTACAAATCTCTCCCCCTTAAACAAATTTCGTCCTCGAAATTTAAAAATATACTCAATACGTACCGAATAGCTGCGGATATCTCTTCCGCATTTCATCTTCCATCTCCCAAGTAGCTTCTTCTGTTGAGGTACTTTTCCACAATACCTTCACCAATGGAATTGTCTTCGTTCTCAGCACTTGTTCATTCCGATCGAGAATGCGAACTGGCTTTTCCTCATATGTAAGATCCGGCTGAATTTCCAACTGTTCATGATCTATAACGTGTGATGAGTCTGGCATGTATTTTCTTAATATGGACACATAGAATACATCATGAACTCCTGACA
This sequence comes from Amorphophallus konjac, assembly GCA_022559845.1. NCBI lineage: Eukaryota > Viridiplantae > Streptophyta > Magnoliopsida > Alismatales > Araceae > Amorphophallus > Amorphophallus konjac. The sequence goes on along the minus strand of CM040123.1, from coordinate 315,000,202 downwards.
ATGATGGTGGTAAAGCCAGCTGATATGCCACCTCTCCAATCCTTCTTAAGATTTCAAACGGTCCAACATACCTTGGACTGAGTTTACCTTTCTTGTCAAATCTCATTACTCCCTTAGTAGGCGAAACTTTCAGAAATACGTGATCCCCGACAGTAAATTGTAGATCTCTCCTTCTTTGATCAGCATAGCTTTTCTGCCTACTCTGAGCTGTAAGTAATCTTTTTCTAATCAACTCAACCTTTTCTACACAATCCTGTACAATCTGTGGTCCAATCAATCTCCGCTCACCAACCTCATCCCAACAAATAGGTGACCTACACGGTCTACCATATAACGCTTCATATGGTGCCATTCCTATACTTGCATGATGGCTGTTATTATATGCAAACTTAATTAACTGCAAATGTTCATCCCAACTGCCTTTCCAGTCTAAACTGCATGCCCTCAACATATCTTCTAGTGTTTGAATGGTTCTCTCTGATTGTCCATCTGTTTGAGGGTGAAAAGCTGAACTAAATTTCAACTGTGTACCAAGTGCTTGTTGTAAACTCCTCCAAAACTTTGCTGTAAATCTTGCATCCCTATCTGAAATAATAGACACAGGCACACCATGAAGTCTCACAATCTCTCTAATATACAAATTGGCTAAATCTTCTAATGATTGTGTCTTTGTGATTGCCAGAAAATGGGCTGACTTAGTAAGCCTGTCAACAATTACCCAAATAGAATCATGTTTTCTCTTAGTCATTGGTAATCCCATCACAAAATCCATAGTGATATGCTCCCATTTCCACTGTGGAATTTCCATCAATTGTAATGGTCCCGCTGGCCTTTGATGCTCCGCCTTTACTTGTTGACAAGTAAGACACTTGCTGACAAATTCTGCTATATCCTTTTTCATACCAATCCACCAAAATTATCTTCTCATGTTTTTGTACATTTTTGTACTGCCTGGGTGAATGGAATATTGTGATTTATGTGCCTCGGTCAATAGATCTTTCTTTATTTCTTCATTCCGAGGTACACACAATCTTCCTTGAAATTTGATTGCCCCGTCTGCACTTTGAGTAAATCTCGGTGTGCCAATCAATTTTTGTAACTGCTGATCATTCAGTTGTGCTTGCACAATTCGTTCAACCATTGCAGAATGAATAGTTAGTTGGGCCAGAAATAAGTTTCTCCCTTTGCATATCGGAGAATACTCCACTACATCAGATGTCATTCTCCAAGTTTGGCGCAACTGGATTGCCATTAGCCTCTTCCTGCTGAGTGCATCTGCTACCACATTTACTTTTCCTGGGTGATAATTTAAGGTGAAATCATAATCCTTCAAAAATTCAATCCACCGTCTTTACCTTAAATTTAATTCTTTCTGAGAGAAAATATATTTTAAACTTTGATGGTCTGTAAATACTTCAAACTGCTCACCATACAAATAATGGCGCTAAATCTTCAAAGCATGTACCACCGCTGCCAACTCCAAATCATGTGTTGGATAATTCATTTCATGGGTCTTTAATTGTCTGGATGCATAAGCCACTACTTTGCCATTCTGCATCAGGACACATCCTAATCTTTTTCTTAAGGCATCTGTATATATCACAAATCCTCCTGACCCACAGGGTAAAGTAAGCACTGGGGCTGTAGTTAACCTTGTTTTTAATTTCTGAAAACTCATTTCACATTTATCTGACCATTCAAAAGGAACTCCTTTCCTAGTCAATTTGGTCATAGGAGCTGCAATAGAAGAAAACCCTTCAATAAATCTGCGATAGTAACCCGCAAGACCCAAAAAGCTCCTAATCTCACTGACATTCTTCGACCTTTCCCAATGCAAAACTGCCTCAACCTTAGCTGGATCAACAGACACTCCATCTCCAGAAATGATATGCCCTAGAAATTGAACCTGGTTTAACCAAAATTCACATTTACTGAATTTCACATAGAGTTGATGTTTCCTTAAAGTTTCCAACACAATCCTCAAATGTTCTTGATGAGTTTCAGCAGTAGGAGAATAGATCAACACATCATCAATAAACACCACTACAAATGTATCTAGATATGGTTGGAAAACTCTATTCATCAGATCCATAAATGCTGCTGGTGTATTAGTTAACCCGAATGGCATAACCAAAAATTCATAATGCCCATATCGTGTTCTGAAAGCAGTTTTTGAGATATCTTCTTCTCTTATCCTTAGTTGATGGTATCCAGATCTGAGATCAATCTTTGAAAATACTGTTGCAGTTCGTAGCTGATCAAATAAATCATCAATCCTTGGCAAATGGTACTTATTCTTAATAGTCACTTGATTCAACTTCCTATAGTCAATGCATAGTCTAAGCGACCCATCTTTCTTTCTAACGAACAGGACAGGTGCGCCCCAAGGGGATACACTTGGTCGAATAAACCCCTTATCTAGCAATTCTTGCAATTGTTTCTTCAACTCTGTCAATTCGGCTGGTGCCATTCTGTAGGGAGGAATGGAAATGGGTAAAGTACCCGGTGAGAGTTCAATAGTGAACTCCACCTCTCGGTGTGGTGGCAAACCCGGAAGTTCCTCAGGGAACACATCTGGAAATTCCCTGACAACATCAATATCTGAGGTGGTTTTCTTATTTTCATTAGAAGGAATAGCCACTATGCTAGCCAAATAATCTTGACATCCACTTCTAAGCAATTTCAAAGCTTTAAGTGCTGAAACTAGTGTTTTGCTAGAACGGTGCCTCGGACATTGATAGTGAAATGTCTGCTCCCCAGGTTTTTGAAAAGTTACTTTCTTTCCATGACAATCTAGAAGGGCAAAATTTGTATCTAACCAATCCATTCCCAAGATGACATCAAAATCAGTCATTTCCAGCAGATACACACATGCTGGCATAATCCTCCCCTGAATCACCACATCAATGCTAGGAATAATAGAAGTCGTTCTAGCTATCTCCCCAGTTGGTGTGTTAATGGACATCTCATCAGTGTTCACAATTTGTTTATCTTTCAATAATTCAGCAAATCTCAGAGAAATAAATGAATGTGTAGCACCCGGATCAAATAAAACTTTTGCATGCATATCATTGATAAGAAGAATACCTTCAGCTCCTGCATTGGCATCTCGGGTGTCTTCCCTTGTTAGTGCATATACTCTGGCTTGAACTCTCCGCTGCTGTTGTGGTTGCTGATCTTGTCTTGGCCTTGTGGGACAATCCCTTATCATATGCCCTGTCTGACCACATGAAAAATATTTACCTGCAGCCCGCCAACATTCATTACCTCTATGCTGCATCACGCACTGTTGACAAGATGGCATATTATCTCTCCTAACTGGTTGAACTCTCTCTGGAAAAGTCATCTTTGGCTTCTTATCTTTCCTCACAATTGAACCAAGATTACCCCTTTTTGCATTATCCCTTTGTCTTTCCACTAAGAATTCCTCATACTCAGTTTCTGCAATAAAAGCAGTCCTCAAGGCTGCTGCCATAGTCTGAGGCTCAAGGATTGCAACTCTACTTCTAATGTTACTTCTCAAACCTCTAACAAATTTCTTCACCCTTCTAAGCTCATCTGAACAAATATGAGGGGCATACTTTTCTAATTCTGTAAATTTTGCTTCATAATCAGCAACTGACATACCTCCTTGAGTCAGATTTAAAAATTCTACTTCTTTCTTGTCCTTCACATGCTGAGGGAGAAATTTTGCATGAAAGATATCAAGAAATTCATTCCAGCCAATCTCCGTCTCTATATTTCTGAAAGTGGTTCTAAGTGCAGACCTCCACCACTCGTCTGCACGGTCCTTTAGTATAAATGTAGCTAATATCACCTTATCCTGCTCTGCACATCTAATGGCCGTAAAAATCTTCTCAATCTCTCTCACCCAGTTTTCCACAATCTCGGGTGACTCTCCCCCTTAAAAGGAGGAGGACTCATATGTCTGAATTTTTCCATTAGGGTAGCGCCCGCTGCCCTATTCGGTTGTTCTTGCACACGGGTTTGCAACTGTGCTTGCATCATTGCATGAGTTTGGGCCTGTAATTGCATAGTCTGCACTAACCCTTGAAAAGCTTGTGTGAACCCTCCTAAATCTGGCACACCTTGAATAGGTAACGCACCTTGCCCACCGGGAGCAAGCTCGCCATGAATTGTTTCCCCGACAACCCCTTGTGATGTCCCATTTGAGGGCGCAGATTCCTCAGGAGAAGTATTCACCTCAACTCTATTACTCCCTACCATCTCCTGCGAGGGAGAACTAATCCGAATTAGTATGATTCTAGGTTTGACATCAAATTCTAAAATGAATTCCTAAGATCTTGTGGTATGGTATATAAATCTGATGGCCGTAAAGATTCCAAGCCTCACAACCTTGCTCTGATACCACTCTCTGTGGCGCCCCCTTCCGACGATACCGTATCGTGTCCGGGGACGTCACAGCGGATGTACGGAAGTGTTGTGGGCCGAATATTTGCAAGGCGCTAAAGGCCAAACCATCACATAATCCAAAAGAAACATAACCATACCATTTCCATAAGATAAATACTCATAATTTACATCGTATACGGAATACTACATATCTCTACTCAAAAGTCATATTTACATTCATTATTCAAAAGAAAACTAAATCTATCTACGCAGCGGAATCCAAACTACGCCCTGGATCACCCTCCGACCTACTGTCCGTCGGAGTCGAGGTACACACTCGTCAATTTCCTGAAATGGTTAGGCAACAGATATGAGTCCACAGACTCAGTAGGCATCAAAACCAATCACATGCTTATCATATACTAAACTGTGCAAATCTATGATATATATAAAGCTAATCACAATTTCACTGAATTGTACATATACTATGAATGCGAGGGAAATATAAAGAGCAAAGAAATTTTCAGATTTATAAACAAATGCGTATAACAAATCTTATCTAACTTATATATATATATATATATGGCATAATACATATCTTAGCTAAATCAGAGCTTATACAGATGAACTTATTCTCAGATCATATCAAAGTCATATATCAAATCTGAACTTCATATTATTTGGCAGCATATATTGGACAGGCATCCCGTCACTAAAAGTAGTAGCAAACACATACCTAGGCATCCAGACGTCGACATAAAGACAAAAGGTCTAAACGCTGGAGCCTGTCGGCCTTGATCAACCACGCAGGATCGGGAGTTAATACTCCACCATTCCCCAGATAATTTTCTTATTCTGGGTTCCGAATTTTTCAGAAGTCCGTTTGTCCTCGGAAATGGGCCTAATCCCGTAGCGGAAGCTAACTACGGTTTGTCGCCCCACACCTCCTTAAAGTGACACAGTCCATATGCTTAATCGAATTTTTTATTCTTATTATAATGCTTATTACATAGTCGTCTCAATACTTAAAATTTGTCATTGAACTTTACAAAATAACTGGATCGTATTTTAATATTATTAACTAAATATATATAACATTCGAAGAGATTAGAGTAGAGAGAGAGTAGAGAGAGAAAGTAGAGGGAGAAAGTAGAAAGAGATTAGAGAGAAATTAGAGAGAGATTAGAGAGAAAATAATACTTTAACAGAATGGTAACTAAATAAATAACTGATTCTAAACATAGATCATTGGGTTAAATAAATCAATGACTTTTAAATCACATTTCAAACAAAATCAAATCAAAAAAATGTAAATAACATATAACATGCACTCGGTTTATCGTGCCTACCTTTAGAATGGACTTCCTAATTGACTTTAGTATCTCACTCGAGTTCCCGTAAAAGTCCTTGCGTAGGAAAAGATAATTATCCAATCCCAGATGCGTATAGAAGGGCGAAATTGTCGAAATAGATTTCAAATCCTTCTTCCAAGTGTTTATTAATTATTTATATTATTCTAATACTGTATTATCTTCTCCGTTTATTAATAAGAGAATGGTAGTGAGAGAGAAATTTAGAGAGAGAAAGTGGAGAGAGAAAATAGAGAGAGAAAGTGGAGAGAGAAAGTAGAGGGAGAAAGTGGAGAGAGTAGAGAGAACTAGAGAGAGAAACTAGAGAAAAAATAGAGAGAGAAAGTTAGAGAGAGAAAGTAAAGAGAGAGTAGTGAAAGAAGTAGTGAGAGATATTTAAAGAGAGAAACTAAGAGAGAAAGTAGAGAGAGAAAGTAGAGAGTAGAGAGAATAGAGAGAGAAAGTAGATAGAAAGAGAGAAAATAAAGAGATTAGAGAGAGAATCTATAGAGGGTGTAGAGAGAGAAAGTAGAGCGAGAAAAGAGAGATAATAAAGAGTGTAGAGAGTGTAGAGAGAGAAAATAGAGAGAGAAAGTAAAGAAATAGTAGAGAGATAAAGTAGGGAGAGAGTAGAGAGAAGAAAAAAAGAGAAAATAAAAATATTTAAGAGAGAGATAGAGATGGGAGAGAGAGAGTGTGTGTGTGTGTGTGAGAGAGAGAGTGTGTGTGTGAGTGTGAGAGAGAGAGAGAGAGAGATGGATATGTGGGAAAGAGAGGGGGAGAAGGGGGGTTTATATAGGAAGGAGGAGATAGGATAAGAAGAAGGGGGAGGGGATTAGGATGAGGGAGGAGAAGAGGATAAGGATGAGGAGGTGGGGGGATAAGGATGGAGGGGGAAGATATACGTGGGAAGATATTTTTGAGTTTTATTATTATTTTTTTTTGTTTTTGTTTTGTAATTTTATATGAAAACCCCTAGAAAATTAGTAATAACATGATTCTTTAAGAATTGGTTCACTCTATCTTATTTTTGGCCTTCCAAACGTCAAATTTTGAAAAAGTGCTCAACATGAAACTTGTAGATCTTTGAATTCTCTATCCAATGGGTCTAATATTGATCCTATTCTGACGTTCTTATGAAAAGTTATACATTATTAAAGTGAGATAGCTATTTAATTTACTTAATAAGGTTCGTTTAAATAATACCGTTCAAGGTATTAGACTTTACTTAAGGTAACATAAAATTTATATGGACTAACTATAAGATATTTAACTATCTTTAAATTTCGGATGAAATTCGGGTGTTACAGCAGGCATGGCAAGGTAACTTTCGTAGATTTCCCAGAGCTAGTTTACAATAGCCCTCGGAGTAAATCACTTCTTATATCAGCACTCGAGCTAGTAAACTTATGAATAAGGGATGCATGGCTTTCATAGCATTCGTGACTGCCACGGAAGTCGAGAAGGTTAAACTTGAAGACATCCGTGTAATTCAGGATTTTTCTGATGTTTTTCCAAAAGATTTAACCGGCTTACCCCCGGAAAGGGAGGTGTCGTTTACAATCGACCTTGTCCCCGGTGCTGATCCTGTTTCTAGGGCACCATACAGAATGTCCCCTGCTGAGCTGAAGGAACTAAAAGAGCAGCTAATGGAGTTATTGAACAAGGGTTTCATCAGGCCGAGTACTTCTCCATGGGGAGCACCTGTGCTATTCGTCAAAAAGAAGGACGGATCGATGAGATTATGCATAGATTATCGGCAGCTAAATCACCTTACAATCAAGAACAAGTATCCATTGCCGAGGATTGATGAGCTGTTCCATCAACTATCTGGAGCTTTATATTTCTCCAAGATTGATCTTCGTTCTAGTTACCACCAATTGAAGATCAAAGAAGAAGATATTCATAAAACTGCATTCCGAAGCAGGTATGGGCATTACGAATTTACTGTTATGCCTTTCGGACTAACAAATGCCCCCGCAGCTTTTAAGCAGTTAATGAACAGCATATTCAGGCCCTATTTAGACCAATTTATTGTGATCTTTACTGATGATATTCTGATCTATTCAAAGACCAAAGAGGATCATGCAGAACACCTCAAGAAGGCATTGCAGATATTAAGGGAAAACAAGCTATATGCCAAATTCAACAAATGCGAGTTTTGGCTCGAGGAAGTATCCTTCTTAGGCCATATCATTTCGAAGAACGGAATTGCTGTTGACCCATCAAAGGTCGAAGCCGTGAAGAACTGGGAACGACCCACAAATACAACTGAGATTCGGAGCTTCTTGGGTCTAGCTGGTTACTACCGGCGTTTTATAAAGGACTTCTCCAAAATTGTCGTTCCTCTGACCAGGTTAACCCGCAAGGAAGTACCTTATGAGTGGAAGGAAGACTGTGAAAAGAGTTTCCAAACTTTGAAGGATCTCTTGACCACTGCTCCAGTCTTATCATTATCAATGGAAGGAGAAAAATACGAGGTATATACCGATGCTTCTGGTATTGGCCTCGGATGTGTATTGATGCAGAATGGGAGAGTCATTGCCTACTCTTCCCGACAATTGAAGAAACATGAAGAGAACTACCCGGTTCATGACTTAGAACTGGCCGCAGTAGTGTTCGCTTTGAAGATCTGGAGGCACTATCTCTACGGAGAACAATTCAATGTGTACTCCGATCATAAAAGCCTCAAGTACTTATTCTCCCAAAAGGAGCTGAACATGCTGCAAAGGCGTTGGCTCGAGTATCTCAAGGATTTCGACTTCACTATACAGTACCATCCTGGTAAGGGAAATTCCGTAGCTGATGCCCTTAGTCGAAAGCCGAGAATAATATTAGCCAACTGCATGATACAAGAATGGAAACTGCTGGAGAAATTCTCTGAGCTTGATATCAGCACAGATGAGAAGAACATGTGTATTATTCTATCTCATATGAGCCTACATCCAGATTTACTACCTGAAATCAAGAAGCTACAAGAAGAGGATCCCTCGTTAGTAGAGATAAAGAGCAAGCTGGACGAGAGACTGGATTTCAAGCTAGCACCTGATGGCAGATTGCTATTTCATGAACGGACATGCGTGCCTGACTGTCCCGAATTGAAGAAGAAGATTCTTGAAGAAGCTCATAGATCGAGGTACACGATCCACCCCTGGGGCCACTAAGATGTACCAAGACTTGAAAAGAACTTTCTGGTGGCCTAACATGAAAAGGGAGGTAGCAGACTTTGTGTCTCGTTGCCTCACATGCCAACAAGTGAAGGCGGAACATCAAAGACCCGCCGGAAAGCTACATCCGCTGGATATTCCCAAGTGGAAGTGGGAAGACATTGGCATGGACTTTATCATGGGTTTGTCCAAGTCTAGGGGTGAATATGATGGAATTTGGGTAATTATCGACCGGTTAACTAAATCGGCCCATTTCTTACCCATCAAAAGTCGATGGTCAGTCGACGTACTTGATGCCCTGTATATTAAGGAGATGGTTAGATTGCATGGAGTTCCCGTCTCGATCGTATCTGACCGAGACCCACGCTTCACCTCTCATTTTTGGAAGGGTCTACAACACTCTTTGGGGACGAAACTTAATTTCAGCACTGCTTTCCATCCCCAGACAGATGGTTAGACTGAAAGGACAAATCAGGTTGTTGAAGATATGTTAAGGGTATGTATTATAGATTTCGGCGGAAGCTGGCATGACCACTTATCCCTAGCCGAATTTACCTATAATAACAGCTATCAAGCTAGTATTCAAATGGCTCCTTTCGAGGCACTTTATGGTAGGAGTTGTCGTTCTCCAATATGCTGGGAAGAAGTCGGTGAAAGATAAATTCTAGGCCCAGATATGGTTAGAGATTCGACTGAGAAGATACACCTTATCAGAAAGAGACTCAAGGTAGCTCAGTGCAGGCAAAAATCTTATGCTGATAATAGAAGGAGAGATTTGGAGTTCCAAGTTGGTGACCATGTATTTCTCAAGGTATCTCCTGGCCGAGGTATTAGAAGATTCGGTGTTAAGGGCAAGCTCACACCGAGGTTTATCGGTCCATTCGAAGTATTGGAAAGAGTGGGCGAGGTGGCCTACCGTATTGCTTTACCTCCTCAACTCTCGGAAGTGCACAATGTATTCCATATATCTATGCTGAAGAAATATGTGCACGACCCTTCTCACGTCATCGACCATGCTGATTTGGTGATTCAAAGAGATCTTACTTATGAGCAAAGGCCGATGCGGATCCTTGACCGCGAAGTCCGAGTTCTTAGGAACAAGACGATCCCTATGGTAAAAATCCAATGTAATCGATGTTTAGAACAAGAAGCTGCATGTGAAACTGAGGAATCTATGAAAAGATGATTTCCAGAGTTATTCTAATTGTAAGTACTCTGCACCTTTCCTATTTTCGTATAATGCAGTTGAATTTGTGGACCAAATTCTTTTAAGTGAGGGAGGGTGTAGCACCCCCGATAAATACCTTGCATAAATTCAAAACTTTTTCCTTAAAAAGAAAACATACATGAAAGTCTTACATAAATAACCCAACCTCACAAGGACTATAACAAAAATATGCAAGCCAACCCTACTTTATAATACAAAGAATCGTGAGGACTTTTTGTAAGGAGCCAAAACCTTAGGGAGGTTAGTATATAAAGTTACAAACCATTACTTTATGCATACGTATCCACCTTTTTAAAAGAATCCAAGGTTTTGGTTAAAGAACTAAACCATCAGGGGACTAGAATGCAATTGTGTCATCCAACTTTATGCACATGAGAAAGGAATCTTACTTGGGAGGTCTTGTACCAAGAAACAAACCATAAGGGGGTTAATATATAAATGTACAAAACACCTTTGGACACATGGGCCATAACGATAGTACGTAGTGGATTCCTTTTCCCACTACCAAAAGAATTGACGCCCCTAGATAGGGCGTCAATTTCCACCAAAAAGAATTGACGCCCCTAACTAGGGCGTCACTTTCCACCAAATGAATTGACGCCCCTGCCAAGGGCGTCAATTTCCAAATTGAAGACCCCATACACGGGCGTCAATTTAATAATTGAAGACATGCATGAAGGCGTCAATTTGAATAGAAAAAAAAATCAATAAAATATATATATATATGTATATCACGTGCGTGGGGTAGCCATGTCTAACAAATGACGCCCTCTTTAAGGTCGTCATTTTCATTAATAATTGTATAATAATGCTACCCAACTAAATGACGCCTTCATGCAAGGCGTCATTTATAAAATGGACGTCCCTTCTACCGGGCGTCATTTTCACACAAGTTTCTAGAATGTCCAGACAGGAACAACTCTTTCGAGCTAGTAGGGACAAAGCCCACTCAACATGACCCCTAAGACATTATCTAATGTCTTATGCTTTCTATATCTATTAGCATCATAGCACTGTCAGAAGGCAACTGCTGTGCTGCAGAAGCTCTTCTTCCCCTGCTACTGAGATCCTGCTGTAGGTCTGCACTCGATCTCACACTTCACAGGTAGGTGTTCTCAAATCCTTGCCTAACCAGTAGCTAAATAGGTTTAATATTACATGCTTAGAGTTCGTTTAACTCATCAACCATGCTATAAATCATGTATATACCATGTTATTTTAATAGCCTGTCACATATTACTGTGATCTTTATGACTTTTAACTTAGTTTGTTAGCATGATTTTCATGAGTTTTTAAGCATATTTTATCACACTATTTACAGTATTAATAACCATATTTTTTTCAGCCATGTTAAAAATAGCGCCCGTGATAAGGGCGTCATTTTAAAAATTGAAGACTGCGGACGCAGTCGTCATTTAAATGACGGCATGCATCACGTCGTCAATTTGATGAGTAATTGATAATTCAACCCATTCAAAAATTCATAACTATAAAACTAAAGCATGATATTTTTGCATGAACATGTTTCTGGAATCCTGACATTTTTCTCAACATATTCGGGCCATTACTTCCTGATTCGGGATTTTTTTGTTTTACTGATGAATAGTACATGAATAGTGAACCACGGTAAATGACGCCCCTTACCAAGGCGTCCATTACTAAATTGACGACTGTGAAAACAGTCGTCAATTTTCAAAGTGAAAACATGAAGAATATTTTATTTTATTTACTGGTGAATAGTACGTGAATAGTGAAGCAGGGGTAAATGACGCCCCTGCCCAGGGCGTCAATTACAAATTGAAGACCGTGCAAATAGTCGTCAATTATAAAATTGAAGACATGACCCATGTCTTCAATTTTATTTTTGAAATTTTAAGTAATTGATAAATTTAGAATATTTTTATACGTATGAAAAGTGAATGAATAGTTACCATTATATGTAAATGACGCCTCTGACCAGGGCGTCAATTTATAAATTGAAGACTATCAAAACAGTCGTCAATTAATAGAAGACATATTTTAAAAAAATATATATTACATGAATAGAATATTACAGTGAAATAATTTGTAAATGACGCCCCCGACCAGGGCGTCAATTACAAAAGTGACGACTGTACAAACAGTCGTCCATTAATTGAAGTCGTGACCCATGTCGTTAATTGAATTTCCTGGATTTTGATTAATTAATAATTTAACACATTCAAAAATCCATAACTATCAAACTAAATCACGAAATTTTTGCATGAATATGTTTCTGGAATCATGACATTTTTCTCAACATATTCGTATCATTACTTCCTGATTCAAAATTTTTTTACACGGATGAATAGTTCATGAATAATATATGAATAGTGACCCAGTTTTGTAAATGACGCCCCTGACCAGGGCGTCAATTACAAAAGTGACGATTGTGCAAACAGTCGTCCATTATATAACGATAGGAACTATGTCGTCAATTCATTTCTTAAAAATTTTAGAAATCAGTAAATCAAAACATTCAAAAACCTATAACTAATAAACCGGACCATGCAAAATTTTGACTGAACATATTTCTGTGACCTTGAGATTTTTCTCTACATGTCCATGTCTTCGATTCCTGATTTACTGGAAGAATTAAAAATGAATAGTGTCTAAATAGTAAACTGTGACTCATAATGTAGAGCCACCATGTTCAGACAATTATAACATTTTTAACATGATCACGAAACTCCTGCATGAACATGGTTCTGGAACCCTCATATTTTTCTCTATTTAACCATCTACTTAATTCCTGATTTATTGAAAGTACTAAAAATGAATAGTGTTTGAATAGTATTTTGAGTCACAAAATGTACCTTCCCGGCGTAAATCACCCCAATTTATTAAATATCAAAATCCAACAATTTCGCATGAGCATGATTCTGAACTCCCGAGAATGTCCTCTACCTATCCATATCCTTACTTTCTATTTTTGAGAAATTTTTACCGTATGAATAGTGTATAAAAGTCACTATTTCAATGAATAGTATCACTTCTCCAAATAAAAGAATTTTTTTGATATAGACACGTAGATAGGTAGAGAAAAATATAAGGAATCTAACGGTATGCCCATGCATTAGATTAGGTATCAAACATTTATTAAATTTTTCACATGGATGATTAATATACTAAACGATTAATATATACTTAAACTTAGAAATGACCACTGTTAGAATAGTCGTCATTCACAAAAATGACGACTCATTGAAGGTCATTATTTTCTGTGAATAGTGTAAATGAATAGTAAGTGAATAGTAATGAATAGTAAGTGAATAGTAATGAATAGTATTCGTAAATAGTAAACTAGCATAATTGCATAATGGCCCTTATGGGATGTTCTAACTTTTGTTTAACCTTACTATAGAGTTATCTAGAGTTTTTGTTTAGGAAAAAGTATATAAATTGATAATTTTTCTCTCATTTCTATCGTGGTTTGTACAGACGCAACCCTAAGTCATTTTCTTGCATATTATGAGTCATTGAATTCCATTCCATAAAAATCTACCTTGTATATCCTACTAAGGCAACCCTTGAAACTCCATATTGGCTATAAATGAGAGTGGATGTCAAAGGTAATACATGAAATACTGTGCATATAGGGCCCGGTCTCGTCCTGGGAGGAGCACCCAAAGGTACTTGTGCCTGTTGGAGTTAGATGGAAGGCTCTTTCACCACAAAATGTGGATCTAGCGGGGGGGTGAATAGATCAACAGGCTAATTAAAAATTATGCCTAGATTCAAATGCGGAATTAACAGAACACTGGACAACCACAGTCAAAGCACCGAATGATAGAAACAAGATCTGCTAAACAGACAAGCAAACACACGAGAGGCACAAAGACTTTTAGGTGGTTCGGACAATCCGACCTACGTCCACCCCACATTCAACTCGAATGTGGATTACTGCTGATACACAGCTTCAATCTGCTGGGCTCTACAGCTTGCCAACGACGGCTGGGGCTTACAGCTTATCCCGACCAGAGGAACACCCTCTGCAACTGCTGAGCTTCACAGCTTGCTCTGCTGGGCACTACAGCTTAGCTGACCAGAGGTAACACCTCTGCACACCGCTACCTCACAGCTTGACACCGCTGACTAACAGCTTGATCGAACAAGAGTTTTCAAAGGAAAAATAACAAGACTAAAAAGTAAGAAAAACACAATCGAATGGAAGAAAGTCAAAACGACTGTAGCTCAAAGTGAGCAATATCAGCTCTGGTATCTGGACCAAGACGCTGATTCACAAGCTCTCATATCACTCTCTCAATTCATTTCTTCTCACTTTCTTCTTCTCTCCTTTTCTTCTCTTTGGATCTCGATGGCTCTTTGCTGTCTCAGGTTTGTCTCACTGTATAGACTTGCCACTCTTCAATCAGCCTTCAACAGAAGATGAAGACTTCTATATATACAGTAGCAGATTAGATAAGGGTGCGTGGCTTCCACGTTTTCCCGCCCAAGGAATTCGCTAGATCCGAGGTGCTTTCATCCACGTGGCAGCATCTGGTCACCTCGTCCTCCTGGGATCACGAGCCATGTCAGCAATCTCAGTAGCAAATCCCTGTCAGACAGAGTATCGGATTATCATGTTAAGTGAAGAACTCTGTACAGACTGTAAGATGAAGTGCATTATATAGACTTCAGTCTGTATAGACTTGTGAAGGCGAATGCAATGTACAGACTTTGCCCCACTGTGTAGACTTCATATAAGAAGCCAACGGCTGTACAGACTTTGAAGAACAACAGCCAATGTATGGACTTGCTCAGTCTGAAGCAATGTATGGACTTCAACTCAAAACCAGTTTATATACTTCAATCATGATGCATGCAATGCAAAGCAGACCAATGTACAGACTATGGCGAAGCAAGAGGGTGTACAGACTTCAACTAACAGATGTACGATGTATAGACTCGTCCAATGTATCCACTTGCCTCATTGTTCAGTCTTCACGAATGATGTACATACTTCCAATGTGTAGACTTGGAAGAATCAGTGAAGATGTACAAACTTCACCTCGTTATACAGACTTGGAAGTCTGGGGGGTCGACCCATCAAAGAAGGGGGTCGACCCATGATGCATGGACGAGCCTAATCAATGTATAGACTTTACCAAAGGAAAGGCTGTATAGACTTGAACAAATCAAGGCTGCTAATGTATAGACTTAACAGTCGCCCTGGCTGTACAGACTTGGTCACAAGCTGAACAGTCGGTTGTATAGACTTGCATAAATCAAAGTCTGTACAGACTTGAAATGAAAACCAATGTATAGACTTTCAAAGCTGAACGTAGGTAAAGAACCCAATGTGCAGACTTGGAATTGCAACGTAGGAACAGATGCCAATGTACAGACTTTGGCAAGCAACGATGTACAGACTTGGCCAAACAGTCCAATGTATAGACTTGAGCTATCAACAGAAGGATGTACAGACTTGGCCAAATATTCCGATGTATAGACTTGAGGCATGGAGGCCAATGTACAGACTTGGAAAGCTAAGGCCAATGTACAGACTTCGAAAGCTGAGGCCAATGTACAGACTTCACCTCGTGCAAGCTACAGAGAATGAATGTATAGACTTCATGAAACGCTAGACACTGAATGCTGTACAGACTTGAGCAATGTATAGACTTAGCTTCGTGCATGCTACAGTCCAATGTATGGACTTTGAACTTGATGCAACATGAACAGTGAATGAATGTGTAGACTATGAACACTTTGAACTCTCTGAACTCTGTACAGACATTGCAATCGACAAGCAATGTATAGACTTGCAAGCCTGAAGGCCAATGTATGGACTTGCACAGTAGCCCAATGTATGGACTTGACAGGGCTGAATGAGTGAATGAGCAAGCCACAATGTGCATACTTCACGATGTGTGGACTTGAGTGAGCGTGCAAGCCAACAGCCAATGTACATACTTCCTCATGCAGGCAATGCAGCAATGAATATACTATGAACTTGAACGTGCAGTGTATGGACTATGCTATGCAGTGTATAGGCTATGCTAATCTGAGGAGTCGACCCATGTGAACAAGGGGGTCGACCCACAACTGTCCAGACTACACAATGAAATGTATGGACTCTATGTTCATGCTACAATGCAATGTAGACCGGTGGGTGTATGCACGACAGTATAGACTCTGACTGCATTATATACACAGACAACCTGATAAAAATAATTTCATCAAAATAAGAACAGTTGCCAATCAATCAAAACAAGCTGTTGCCAATGAAGTAAAACACATTGTCAACATCATCAACACAGAGGAGTCACAACAATCTCCCCCTTTTTGATGATGGCAACACCCTATTATATAGAGTAGCAACATCCTGTTATGCAGATGCATTTTTGATGAAAGATATGAATTGTTATTCAGATTGTCATGCAGATGCTATGAATGACATGCTGAGACATGAACACAACTCTCTGCTCACAAATTCTCCCCCTTTGCCATAGACATGATGCATATACTTCCCTGGAATGAATTCATCAAATAGACAATATATTCTCCCCCTTTGCCATCAACAAAGAGAAAAAAAAATACAAGGGAAGGAACGAGAAGAGTCAGCTGACTGGCATTCTTATCAAGTAGTTCAGAAATTAAGCAGCTAAAGCACAGAACCTTCAGTCATATGAATTTAGAAACTGCTTAGAAAGTGAGGTTCTGGTTTAAAGGTTATAAAAATGAGAGTTCATGCACTACATTCATTGGATAAGGTAGGTGTGCATGATAAAATAATAAACCAGAGTTATATTTACATGAGAGATTCAGTTTCAGAATATCTTACTTTCATAGACTCAGTAAAATGTGTTAAGAGAAACCAGGTCATGTATTGAAATTAAACAATTGACATCCATGAAAATTCTTTGAAGGAACAGCATTTTCATTATTATTTCATGTAGGGCATTCAGGTACGATAAGTCTTTTTACATAAGGGTATACGTTTATCAGACGCCAATACCCCTAGATACTCCACATGATGGACCATCTTGCCTATGATCAAACTCAATAGAACTGATTTACACCTTTTGTGTGAGGGTACACGTTTATCAGACGCCAGTTACCCCCAGGTACTCAGTGAAACCAACCTACTGTTTTGATCATTTTATACAGAGATAGTTGATACACCTCATGACATGAGGGTTGTCCACTTCTTTGATAGATCACTCAGTTTCTCAGTGATTTACCAGTCATTGCTCTGCCAATGCTATTTTTCAATTAATTTTTAATGTTTTTCAATATCTTTCTTAACTGCCCTTTATTTATTTCAGAATGACTTGTTTAAGGACAATACACATACTTAGCTTCTCTAACATGATTTCAGATGAGTTTTCAGATTTCAGATATAATTGGCTTTGTCTGACATGAAATAAGATAAGGGTTGAGAGCTTTATCAATTTTCAGCATCCTTATTTACTGATTGTAGTATTTCAACTCTAAAGATTATAAAATTTAAACCATTAAGTCGGTCTTTAAGCAATTAAAGTTCTTATGAGGGAAGAAATCTGTTTTCTATTGCTTAATATTAGAACTGACTAAAAGATTGCCATACTGTCAGACTCAACTCTGAATCATATGCAATACTCCCCCTGTCTATGTGCATGTGGTTTTGCAAATGATGACTGAACAAATGATTTCGAAGTTCATGCTTATTCAGACTACACTATCATGCAATATGACCACCAAGGTTATGTAGAGAAATGTAGTGCAAAACAGTTCTATATGCATGTGATTTTAGACACATTCATGACTAAATGATATGCAGTGATGATCATGAGAAAACAATATGAGTGTCATGCATGATCATGAGTCTGTTGCACCCTTCAACCTTCACAGAGTTTTATACAAGCTATTAGATGCAAGTCCAAATCAGAAATTTTATTCAAAACAGCTGAAAATTTTATTCATCATGCTGAAACTTACACAAGCCAAGTTCTCTTCTAAGAAATTTAAACTTTTCATTTCCAAGTGGCTTAGTAAAGATCTCAGCAATTTGTTTGTCTGTTTCAATGAAATTCAGTTCGATTTCCTTTTTATTCACAACATCTCTAAGAAAATGGTGTTTTATCTCTATGTGTTTAGTCCTAGAATGATGAACATGATTTTTAGCAAGGCATATGGCACTAGTATTATCACATAAAATTGGAATACATTCCAGTTTTATCTGATAATCATCTAGTTGGTGCTTGATCCATAGTACTTGGGTAGTACAATTACCAGCTGCAACATATTCAGCCTCAGCTGTAGACAAGGCTACAGTGTGTTGCTTCTTAGATGCCCAAGATACTAGACAGCCACCAAGGAATTGACAATAGCCACTAGTGCTTTTTCTATCTACTCGACACCCAGCATAATCAGCATCAGTGTAAGCTAGAAGCTCTAACTCACACCTAGCAGGATACTATAATCCTATCTCTTGGGTGCCTAGCAGATATCTAAAAATTCTTTTTTCTGCTTTAAGATGAGTTTCTTTAGGACTAGCCTGAAACCTAGCACATAATCCTACAGCAAATTGAATATCAGGCCTAGATGTTGTTAAGTAGAGAAGGGATCCGATCATACCTCTGTATAGCTTTTGATCAACAGGTTTACCTTTAGTGTCTTCATCCAAGCTTGTAGAGGTACCCATTGGAGCAGCTATCTCATTGAGGTTGTCCATCTTGTATTTCTTGAGTAGATCCCTTGTGTACTTGGACTGAGTGATAAACATTCCATCCTTTGTTTGTGTAACCTGTAGTCCAATAAACAATTTGAGCTCACCCATTGAGCTCATTTCAAACTCATTAGTCATTGTTTTAGAAAATTCCTCACACAATTTGGGGTTAGTTGACCCAAAAATAATGTCATCCACATAAATTTGTACAATAAGAATGTCAGAATGACTCACCTTTGTAAACAAGGTCTGATCAACTACTCCTCTAGTGAAATTTTGATCAGTAAGGAACTTGCTCAACCTGTCATACCAAGCTCTGGGAGCTTGCTTAAGACCATAGAGAGCTTTATTTAATTTGTAAACATGATTAGGGAAATCTAGACATTCAAACCCAGGGGGCTGTCTTACATAGACCTCCTCACTAATTTCCCCATTCAAGAATGCAGATTTTACATCCATCTGCTGGAGGATTATTTCTAGGGAGCATGCATAAGCCAATAAAATCCTAACAGCTTCTAATCTGGCTACAGGGGCAAATGACTCTTCAAAGTCAATACCAAACTTCTGGTTATACCCCTGAGCAACAAGTCTGGCTTTATTTTTAACAATATTCCCTAATTCATCAGATTTATTCCTGAATACCCACTTAGTCCCTATGACTGTTCCATGATCAGGAGGTGGGACCAAGTGCCACACCTTGTTCCTGTCGAACTGATTAAGCTCCTCATGCATGGCATTAGTCCAATGCACATCCTTGAGGGCATAGTTAATGGACTTGGGTTCAATTTGAGAGACAAGAGCATATGTATTTAATTCATCCTGAATTCTAAAATGACCTCTAGTCCTAGGGGGATCATTCAGATTGCCAATGACATTATTCACAGGGTGATCTTTAAGATATATGATATTAACAATCTGAGTTTTAGGAATTTCACTTACCTCCCCCTGAACTTCAGATTCTTCTTCATTCTGCTCTTCTTTTTCTTCCTCACCATCAGACTAGTCTGCAGAGTTATCATCTTTTAAAATATTCCCATCTTCATTCCTGCAATGACCATGGTTAGTTTTCATCAAGGTTTCATCAAAGATAATGTGTGGAGATTCTTCAACAATTTTTGAGTTTAAATTGAACACTCTATAAGCCCGGGTGTTTTCAGAATAACCGAGGAAGATTCCTGGTTCACCTTTTGGCTCAACTTTATCAAGGTCCCTCTTGTCATTTATATGTATAAAACATTTACAATCAAAGACCTTGAAGTGGGCGATTGAAGGTTTCTTACCTCTCAAAATCTCATAAGGGGTTTTCTGGGTGGAAGGTCTTACCATTGCCCTGTTAATTACATAACAGGCTGTGTTGACTGCTTCAGCCCAGAATTTTCTTGGCAGTTGACCTTCAACTAAGAGAGTTCGGCCCATCTCCACTAGAGTTCTGTTCCTCCTCTCAACAACACCATTCTGCTCAGGTGTCCTGGGTGAGGAGAACTTATGATGAATCCCACTTGACCTGTAAAATTCTTCAAAGTGTGAGTTTTCAAACTCACCTCCATGATCAGTCAAAATATTTTCAATTTTCTGATTTATTCTTATACAGAACTCCTGAAATTCTGAGAATGTATCATTCTTATGTGACAAAAAAAATACCCAAGTATACCTAGAAAAATCATCTACTAAGACAAACCCATACCTCTTCCCTGATAAACTGACAGACCTGGTTGGCCCAAATAGGTCCATGTGTATCAGTTCATAAGGTTTAGTGGATAGGTTTTCTGTCCTAGATTTGAATGATTTTCTAGTCAACTTGGACTGAATGCAATCATTACAAAATTTATTTTCCTTTTTAAAAGAGACTTCAGGGAGTCCTCTAACCATGCTATGCTTGTTTAGTTTATGCAAAACAGTATAACTCGCATGGCCTAACCTACGATGCCATAAAAATGCTAAATCTTCTCTACTGGCAGTAAGACATAGGTTAGAATGCTGAATATCATCTAAATCTATCATGTATGTGTTATTTATTCTTTTTCCAGAAAATTTGACAATATCAGAATCAGGTTCAAAAACCTTACAGCATTGAGAATCAAATAAAACTTTATGTTCCTTATCACACAACTGGCTAATACTGAGTAAATTATAAGCTAACCCTTCAACCAGCATAACATCATCAATGCAGCAGGTAGAACACTTACCTACCTTACCTGATCCAATGATCCTACCCTTTGTGTTGCTTCCAAAGGTGACAAGGCCTCCTGGCTTTTCAGTCAGCACGCAGAACTTGGCCTTATCTCCTGTCATATGCCTGGAACAGCCACTGTCCAAGTACCACAAGTTGCTCTTGGCTGCCAGGCATACCTGCACACACAATTAGGGCAAAGAGTTTGGAACCCAAGACTGATTGGGCTCCAATGCAGATGAAGTGCAAGTAAATAAAGAAAGCATGGCTTTGGGAATCCACATTTGTTTAAAAGAACTTTGTTCAGTGGATTTTGCAGATTTCTTTCTGTCATTTCTTCTCTTATTTTTGTTGTTCTTCCTTTTATTCGCACCAACAGAGTTATTCACAGAATTGTTGTTATTGTGCCAATGCTTCAGCCAAGTAGCATTCATAAAGTTTTGATCAGGGTAATATTTGGGTTGGCTGTAAGATTGGAAGTTCCTGGTTGTTCGACTACCATACCCATTACCCCAATTTCTGACATAGGGTCTGTAAAATTGTGTAGGTTGTTGAACATACCCTGTATGCATCCCTTGAGTTCTAGTCCACCCAAACCCATTAGGATAGATTGACTGTGTGGGGTAGTAGGACTGGACTCTAGGTGGATTGAATTTGTTGGGCTGACTCCTGAAAGTATTTTATCTTCCCTGCACTCTTGACCCTGCTGACATGTTCAAAGGTTTTTGTTGGGTCTTTTTCTGTGATGGTGGTCGTGAAGACTTTTTGGCATTGACATGGGGTTTATTTACCTAAGCAGGGTGACCCCTAGCCTTGGGTTGAGCACTAGAGCTAGGTTTGGAAGTGCCAATTCTACTAGACTCACCAACTTTCTGTTTGCCCTTCTCCTCTGCATTGGGCTTTTTCAGATTCACATTAGTGTTCACAGCATTATTAGAATTCATGTTAATCAGAGGTCCTCTCTCCTTTTGTGCAACGAAGGAAATAGTTTTCATTCCAAAGCTCTTAGTTGCACTAGAGTTAAATCCTAGACCCTCTCTCCTGAAATTAACCTTCGACCCCAATAGAGCATTTAAATTTTCAGATCCTTGGGTCATTTTCTCAATAGTTTTCAGCTTATCCTCATTGTCTTTCTGAATTTCATCAATAGACTTTTTCAATTCATTATTTACATTGAGGATAGCTTCATATTTTTCAGAGGTAATTTTTATCTCACTTTCATAATTCTGAATTTTCAATTTCCATGCATCAATTTCATTGTCTAATCTCACATTTTCTTCCTTAGAGATTTTCAGTTCTTTCTTGATTTCTTCAAATTCAGAACATGTGAGTTTCAGCTTACTGTTCTCATTCTCTAAGCATGCAATTTTATCAGACAATGAAGTATCATTTTGCATGATGTTAATTTTTCTTCGTAGATGCCTATTTTATTTTCTGACACCATCTACTCTATCAGCAAGTTCATTATAAGCATCCATCCAATCAGCAATAGTAAAGTTTTCAAAACGAGAGGATACCTCATCAGATTCTTCCTCTCTATCTTCTGAGCTGGTTGCCATGAGACAGATTGGCTTCTCAGCTTCAACTTCACTGTCCGAAGTGTTGCTCAAGGATCCCTCGTCCTCATCACTCCAGGTACTCACCATAGCTTTCCCTCTTATGTTCTTTTTCTTGGGCTTGTCCTTGAGGTTCTGATTTGTCGAACATTCAGCTTTAAAGTGACCAGCCTTCCTGCATTGATAGCAAACATTAGTCTCAGCTTTCTTTACAGGGTTTGATTTGTACCTTGTGTCTCGGCGGCCACCACTGGGATTTCTTCGGCTGAATCTTCTTCCTTCTTTCTTGAGAAAATGCCAGAATTCCCTAGTAATCATAGCCATATCATCATTTGCCATTTCTTCTTCAGACAAGCTCTCTTCAGTTGATGATCCGTTGGGGCTGGATCGACTGGATTTGCTAGCACCAGCCTTCAGAGCTATTGGCTTCCTCTTTCTATCAGCCTCCTCTATCTTCGGCAGATTCATCTCATATGCCATTAGAGATCCGATAAGCTCATCTGCCCTTGTATTGTGCAGATCTCTTGACTCGTCCATAACGGTGGCTTTTGTGTGCCAAATTGGAGTCAAGGATCACAAGATCTTCCTGACTATATCATACTCAGAATACTTCTTCCCGAAACCTCTGAGACCATTTGTGATAATAGTCAACCGAGCATACATTTCTTTGACTGTCTCATTAGGCTTCATCTTGAAAGCCTCGTATTCTGAAACCAGTAGATTAGTCTTGGTCTCTCTGACTTGTGAAGTCCCCTCGTAGATGACTTCAAGTGCATCCCACATTTCCTTCGCTGAGGAGCAGGCAGATATTCGTGAGAACTCGGTGGGATGCAGAGAACACTGGATTGCATTGATTGCACTCCAGTTGAGCGTGGACCTTCTAATTTCCTCCTTGGTCCATACATCTTCATTAGGGGACAGCTCGAAAGGTCCCATGCTAACCACCTTCCAGATTTCATAGTCTTTAGCTCTCAAGAATACCTGCATACGGTGCTTCCAGTATGCGTAGTTGGTTCCATCGAAGTACGGGGGCTTGGATGTGTAGTGTCCTTCAGCTATCATCCCTCTTCCGTCCATCTGTGCTTATCCTCTTCGGGCGGTAAGTCCCTGTAGAAGAGTCTAGCTCTGATACCAATTGTTGGAGTTAGATGGAAGGCTCTTTCACCACAGAATGTGGATCTAGAGGGGGGGTGAATAGATCAACAGGCTAATTAAAAATTATGCCTAGATTCAAATGCGGAATTAACAGAACACTGGACAACCACAGTCAAAGCACCGAATGATGGAAACAAGATCTGCTAAACAGACAAGCAAACACACGAGAGGCACAAAGACTTTTAGGTGGTTCGATCAATCCGACCTACGTCCACCCCACATTCAACTTGAATGTGGATTACTGCTGATACACAGCTTCAATCTGCTGGGCTCTACAGCTTGCCAACAACGGCTATAGCTTACAGCTTATCCCGACCAGAGGAACACCCTCTGCAACAACTGAGCTTCACAGCTTGCTCTGCTGGGCACTACAGCTTAGCCGACCAGAGGTAACACCTCTGCACACCGCTGCCTCACAGCTTGACACCGCTGACTAACAGCTTGATCGAACAAGAGTTTTCAAAGGAAAAATAACAAGACTGAAAAGCAAGAAAAACACAATCGAATGGAAGAAAGTCAAAACGACTGTAGCTCAAAGTGAGCAATATCAGCTCTGGTATCTGGACCAAGACGCTGATTCACAAGCTCTCATATCACTCTCTCAACTCATTTCTTCTCACTTTCTTCTTCTCTCCTTTTCTTCTCTTTGGATCTCGATGGCTCTCTGCTGTCTCAAGTTTGTCTCACTGTATAGACTTGCCACTCTTCAATCAGCCTTCAACAGAAGATGAAGAATTCTATATATACAGCAGCAGATTGGATAAGGGCGCGTGGCTTCCACGTTTTCCCGCCCAAGGAATTCGCCAGATCCGAGGTGCTTTCATCCACGTGACAGCATCTGGTCACCTCGTCCTCCTGGGATCACGAGCCATGTCAGCAATCTCAGTAGCAAATCACTGTCAGACAGAGTATCGGATTATCAGGTTAAGTGAAGAACTCTGTACAGACTGTAAGATGAAGTGCATTATATAGAGTTCAGTCTGTATAGACTTCAGTCTGTATAGACTTGTGAAGGCGAATGCAATGTACAGACTTTGCCCCACTGTGTAGACTTCATATAAGAAGCCAACGGCTGTACAGACTTTGAAGAACAGCAGCCAATGTATGGACTTGCTCAGCCTGAAGCAATGTATGGACTTCAACTCAAAACTAGTTTATATACTTCAATCATGATGCATGCAATGCAAAGCAGACCAATGTACAGACTATGGCGAAGCAAGAGGGTGTACAGACTTCAACTAACAGATGTACGATGTATAGACTCGTCCAATGTATCCACTTGCCTCATTGTTCAGTCTTCACGAATGATGTACATACTTCCAATGTGTAGACTTGGAAGAATCAGTGAAGGATGTACAGACTTCACCTCGTTATACAGACTTGGAAGTCTTGGGGGTCGACCCATCAAAGAAGGGGGTCGACCCATGATGCATGGACGGGCCTAATCAATGTATAGACTTTACCAAAGGAAAGGCTGTATAGAGTTGAACAAATCAAGGCTGCTAATGTATAGACTTAACAGTCGCCCTGGCTGTACAGACTTGGTCACAAGCTGAACAGTCGGTTGTATAGACTTGCACAAACCAAAGTCTGTACAGACTTGAAATGAAAACCAATGTATAGACTTTCAAAGCTGAACGTAGGTAAAGAACCCAATGTGCAGACTTGGAATTGCAACGTAGAAACAGATGCCAATGTACAGACTTTGGCAAGCAACGATGTACATACTTGGCCAAACAGTCCAATGTATAGACTTGAGCTATCAACAGAAGGATGTACAGACTTGGCCAAACATTCCGATGTATAGACTTGAGGCATGGAGGCCAATGTACAGACTTGGAAAGCTAAGGCCAATGTACAGACTTCGAAAGCTGAGGCCAATGTATAGACTTCACCTCGTGCAAGCTATAGAGAATGAATGTATAGACTTCATGAAACGCTAGACACTGAATGCTGTACAGACTTGAGCAATGTATAGACTTAGCTTCGTGCATGCTATAGTCCAATGTATGGACTTTGAACTTGATGCAACATGAACAGTGAATGAATGTGTAGACTATGAACACTTTGAACTCTCTGAACTCTGTACAGACATTGCAATCGACAGGCAATGTATAGACTTGCAAGCCTGAAGGCCAATGTATGGACTTGCACAGTAGCCCAATGTATGGACTTGACAGGGCTGAATGAGTGAATGAGCAAGCCACAATGTGTATACTTCACGATGTGTGGACTTGAGTGAGCGTGCAAGCCAACAGCCAATGTACAGACTTCCTCATGCAGGCAATGCAGCAATGTATATACTATGAACTTGAACGTGTAGTGTATAGACTATGCTATGCAGTGTATAGGCTATGCTAATCTGAGGAGTCGACCCATGTGAACAAGGGGGTCGACCCACAACTGTCCAGACTACACAATGAAATGTATGGACTCTATGTTCATGCTGCAATGCAATGTAGACCTGTGGGTGTGTGCACGACAGTATAGACTCTGACTGCATTATATACACAGACAACCTGATAAAAATAATTTCATCAAAATAAGAACAGTTGCCAATCAATTAAAACAAGCTGTTGCCAATGAAGTAAAACACATTGTCAACATCATCAACACAGAGGAGTCACAACAGTGCCCATGGGAGTTTATTGACCACGATGTTTAGCATTGCACCGGAGTACTTGCTTGACTTGAGACACTCCACCCTACTCTCTCTTTACTCACTCGACTTGGCTTGCGTGGCCCGGACGGGCAATACTTGACTTGTGGCCCGAGAAAGGGTGAAATACTTGCTTGATTGAAATAGCCAATTCTACTGATACGTACTTAACTTTACTTGTTTGAATTAAATTTTACTTGCTCGTACCTGAGATATACTTGTACATGAGTACATACTCGCACTTGAATTCGTAATCGTACATGAATCCCTACTAGACCCGAAGTGGCATTTACATTTATAATTCTTGAAATACTGCTGGTCAATTACTTGAAATCTTGATATACTCTCTATATACAGCTCTTGATCTC
This sequence comes from Amorphophallus konjac, assembly GCA_022559845.1. Classification (NCBI taxonomy): domain Eukaryota; kingdom Viridiplantae; phylum Streptophyta; class Magnoliopsida; order Alismatales; family Araceae; genus Amorphophallus; species Amorphophallus konjac. The sequence continues at coordinate 314,973,526 of CM040123.1, read as the reverse complement.
TTATTATTCATCATGTATAGATATACCTGCATACCCGATTCTTTTATACGTATGTCATACATAGCCATACTGATAATACATGTAAATTGTAATTCACGTAAAGATTGCTCGAATTTGAGATGTAATTCCTACTGAGCGATTCGCTCATCCAGTTGCTTCCTAACATTTTCAGGTTATTCGAATAGCGACAAGAATGGGTTTGAGGCCGAGTGAAGAGTGCTAGAACGCCATCCATTTATCATTAGCTAGTCGAGTCTTTGAATTTATTTGAGTCTACCTTGTATTCCCAGTTATGTCGATTAGTGGTATAAACTTTGTGTTAAGTCGTGTAGCCTAATGTTTGGCTTTCTAAATTTGAAAATTTGTCATGGAATGTCTTTATTTCCTAACTTTAATCAAATAAGCATCACTTGGACTATTGGAATTTATTAGATTTTTAGTCATTTGCGCACTCCGAAATTTTGTATGTTAAAATTCTTATCGCTCTAATGACACGATCTATATAGAAGCGTCACGCATCCGAGTATCTTCCGCGCTCGGGACGTGACACAGCCTCCCCCCCTCCATCGGACTTGATCCCTCCGACGGGGGCTGGCCTCCCACCCCCTGGCTTTCCCCCCCTGCCGGTGGTGCTACCCCTCGCTCTGCAGTCGGCTACGTGCTTGGTCTTCCGGTAGCCCCCCAGCCAGTGACTGCTGTCTTGCGCCTCGGTGTTGTTGCTGGTCAGCCTCCATCCAGTGCCAACGTGTTGGACGCCTCTTGTATGCCTTCTCCCGTTGGTGGGCTCAACGTCGCTGCTACGGCGTGGTCACCTCGTGTTAGCGGTTCTTCGTCGGTGGAGCCCATCCCTTCACCGCTCGCCCCACCCTCTGTTGCAACCTCCTGGCCTGGAGCTGGTTTGCTGGGAACTGCCCCTCCTGCTAGTGGCACTGCAGCGGCGGTGGCGCCCGGCTGTTCAGCCCTCCCTCGGGGCCTTTGTCCTCCTGGCTCGTTGGCGTTCTCTGGTGTGCCCGGAGCTGCGGCTGTTCGCAAGCCCTCTTTGGTGGTGCTTGCAGCGGCTCGTCGTCCCCCCGAGCAGGCTCTACTTCAACCTTGCCTTTGGCTCCTGGTGGGGATGCTGGCTCCGCCTTTCCCCGCTGCCGAGGGTTCTATTCCCTGCTCAGTGTCCCGTCTGAAGGTCTGCGTGCCTTCGCCGCACCCTTCTTCCGCTGCTTCCCCAAGCCTGGCGGGTCACCCAGCGTGCCCCTCGAGCGTCAACTGCATCTCTGCCCCACCTTCAGTCGAGCTGGAGTCCCACCACGTCGTCCTGGCCCTATGCACCGACCGCCGAGGAGAGAATCCTCCTCCTCCTATTGCTGTTGGGCCCCCGCGATCCATCCATGTTGTTACTTCCTTCCAGCCTGCCCTTGATGATCCGATTGGGGTGCAGGCACTACTATAAAAATAGAAATATAAGGCAAAATTCTTCTACCTTTTAAAGTGTCAAAATCTACCATCTATTCTATTAGAAGGCGGAAAGAGGGCGAATTATGTTCAACATTCTATTCCACTGTCTTCTATGTAAATAGAAGGTGGAAAGTGAATTTTAAAAGATAGAAAATTTAAAAGGCAAAAATAATAGTTATAGAAGATGATTTTTTTTCGCCATATAAACTCATGATTGAAGGCACTTATATGCGCCCTACATTATTTTTTAGATGATGATAATTTCTGCCTTCTAAGATGTATATAGAAGATAGATATTTTTGCTTTCTATTTCTTTTAGATGGCAAAATTTTTTACCTTATAAGTTGTTAAAATAAGTCACTAGAAGGTAAAATTTTCTGCCTTCTATACTAACTTCAGAATATAAACTATTATCTTTTAAAATGAGTCTTTTTCTCTATATAACCTATTATATTTAATGATAGTTCTTCAAAAAAAAATCTCACAAATAAATTTTAATGACAAATATAAATTTCTTGTAAATATAGAATGAAACTATTCTCTCACAAAAGAAGATTGTAAAATTTAAAATATAATATCAGATGACAAAAAGATACAAAGTCATAAGTCACAATATAACGTCCATAATATGACATCCACAATATGATATCCATATGATTATGATAATATGCACTCAAAGTGCATTTGACATACACAACTCTATTTATACATCTTCAAAAAAAATGTCCACAACTATCTAAATATAACCACGTAATCTTCATAACTTCATAATCATTCTTCATCATCTTCTCTTGAAAGTACATACAAAAAGATCAACAACTATTTTTAAAAAGACATTATAAAAATTAATATGAAATAGACACATTTTATACAAAATTTATAAAATACTTATAGTGACATAAGAGATCATGTAGTTATACTGAGTATCTCTTAGTTCATCATTCCTCTCGAGCAACTGAAATAAAATTTAAGTATGAAAAAATAATAAAAAAATATATAAAAAATAACATATAAATTTTGTAAATTAAAGCACTAAGAACTTACAAGATTTTTAATCCATGGAATACACTTTCCTTCGTATTATCTCAATATTTTTCGCAAGTTTGTAGTCAACCTCATATTATGACATAAGATTTTAGTCACGCGAATTTCATAATATTCATCGTCCAAAGATTGTCCATCCACCTATTTTTCTAGATCATTGCTAATTACTTTTCCTTTGGCCACACGATCAAAAGTAAACCCAAGTAGATAGCATATGCTCTTTTCATAAAAGATATGAAAATTAATTCAATAACAGTAAATAATCAAACATTTGTTTCTTTAAACATAGATTATAAACGCATATATACAACATACCGATTCTTCTTGTTCAACATTATTGCGATCACTTGATTGACGTGGCTGATTAAGTCGAAACTAAATCTTACTAGATAATCAATATATAAGATCATCTTAAGTCACATTTCATAACTTTATAAAATACTTACTGGTGAAGGAACCACATAACTACTAGCAGAAGAGCGAACTATTGTAGCACGATTAACATCATTTTCTTTATTAGATCTCTCATCTAAGACATCATTATTTCCAACAACAACTTAAAACTCAAAAGAAAAAATTTTATTTGTAATTTCATATAAGAGAAAAATATAAACTCCATAAATCTTTAAAAATATTGAATTAAAAAATGTATACAAGAAATATATACATCTTCATTTCTTCCATTGATCACGTTTTGCAGCTGTTCTTGTAAAAATTGATAATTTTATGCTGGAAGAATAGAAGTAACGTTCATTTTTATTTGTTCACCTTTTTTTTGAGAAGTGGATAGTACCACCTTTTTGATTTTATAATACTTTATAACTGTTAAATTTGAATTCTAATTTACTGTTTCTGTTGATTCACGTTGCAGCTAAACCCAGTCATGTAACATAAATATTATTGCCCAAAATTAGGTAGTACTTCAGCTTTTGTTTTATTTTGTTTGGTAGTAACCTATTGGCTTTATTGCTTTTATTGGGTCTTCTCCTCATTATGGGTATTCTAGCATTTTAATTAATGAAGGTAGTACACATAGGTGTGATGTTCAACCTTACTGTCGAAGGCCATAGGATTTGTCCAAAGGCTACCCCCCACCCCCCCAAAAAAAGGAGAGAAAAAAGGCATGTATTATCCATTCAGGATCAACCAATAATATAGGTTGATCGTGAAACTGATCCCAAATCAAAGAATCAAAAACGATTTCACCAAATGGACCAATTGGCAGATGAATAGTATCCTCTCCTGACCTCTGAATTAGATGCCAGGATAGGTCATACATCCTCACTCCCTGAGCACCATCCCACCCCCTAACTCATAAAATACATGCTGTAAACCTCGTCCAGGATGAAAACATAAGATGAGATTACATCATATTCACAAGATGAAAACCAATGTGTTAGAGGTCAAATTTGAATTTAAAGGAAAGATAATGTGGAGACCTGTCAAGGTATTCCCGGGAAGCATTGCCATCCCAAATGTGTATCCCTTTCTCCTCTAGAACCTGCTGGATAAGACAATCCTTGAGCGAAATACACTCTAAATGTAGCTAGAACAGGTAATATCAGTGTCACATGCAATTGAAAAAAAGATAGTTTCTGGATCTATTATCTAGTACTTGAATCTATATCATTCATTCTAGAAATATGTATTGGGCTTTCCCTCAGTTCTTTAGAACATGGGGAGAGGAGGGAGTTTGGGTGGGGATTGATGATGGGGATAAGATTCTTTTCTCCTGATTCATGGTAATATATATATATGAGATCACAAAGTAAAATAAGTACATTTCCATACCCCCAAAAAAGTAAACTAAAGGAAGAATGAAAAATGATGTAACAAAATGGTTTTTCACAAAGTACAGTAAGTACATTTCCATACCCCCCCCCAAAAAAAAAAAGTGAACTAAATGAAGAATGAAAAAAATTCTAGCAAATGGTTTCAATTTGCTATCTGAAACTGCAGTATATGAAATATCAAAAGCATATTACCAAATTTTACAAGCCCTTAGTTTCGGTGACAGTTTTTCAGTTTAATTGTTGCTCAGAAAATCAATATTTCTCATCTTGGAAGAGAAAAGTCAATAGCCAAGTAGTTCAGGTTCATGACAGAATTCTGTACAGGTAATTGACAACCATAAGTTCTGAATCTACAAATCCAATGTCCAATGATTTTTATGCCGTTCAAAACAACTAAAACAGGCCTTAACATCAATTCAGAAAATAGCTTATAGTCCAAAGGTGACACCATTCAGATTATCTCTCAGCAGGCATTTTCCATTTCAAGGTTCAATGAGAGTTTGCAGTTGTATTGATTAGACTCTTCCATCTGTTTCTAACCATAGCTGGCATAAGACACTCTACCACAAGGATCGTTTCAGAAAGAGAAATAAAGTAAACATTATTTGTATTGCCATTGTGATGTTATGCTGATAGGAGGTTGTGAGCAGTCTTTTAATTCTAACTTTACGTTTTCTCCCACATCACCTCTAGGGCAGCAATTTTGGATAGACTAATTGAAAATGTGAACCAAGCTGGCTGCCAGGCTTTGGATCAGCCATTCATGAAAAATATACTATACATTGTAATCTAGATACCATATGTTAAATGTTATTTATGTTTCAGATTGAGGTACGATCTATGTGTTTAGATCCAGGTGATGGTCCGGTTGGGTTGGGAGCTTTATAGAAAGGTTGGTTCCAAGCCGAAACATATTCGGTTGACATTCAGTCTCACAAATCAGTTTTGGACTTGCACATTTTATTCATTAGGCTGCCAAACATTGGCTGATAATCTGGTAAGTGTCCCAATTATAAACATTTTTGTCAGTTATCAGACATGGTAGTCAAAATAAAAAACTTAATGGATGCAGGTACGGATGAGATACTTAAAAACAAGTATTCAAATAAGATAAGGTTAACATATATATGTGTGTGACCTGAAGCAATAACCAATAGGTCTATTCAAAATAAATAAATAATCATAATATCAAGTGTAAATGGATACATAACTCTCTCATTGTATTGATTGTTTATGAGTTATGTTAAAAGATAAAATAGAAAATGTACATACAATTGGATTGTACAATCCCAGTACATTATCAGATCAGGTTATGGATTTAGATAAATACATGGCTTATCAGTATCAGACAGGTTATTGATGGCATGTTCTCTTCAGATATGAATGCACTTTATATCCTCTCATAACCTCTCTGTTAGAATCTAGCCTCGACTAGGCTGCTAGGGTTCACCCCAACCCACACCAACTACGCATGAGTTGCATCTAGGGTGGAAATGACAGAGAGTGGTGCATGCCACCTTCTCCACCATGGGCATACAAGTCTCTACCTCTACTTTGCAATGCATTCCTTTTGTGCCTGTCCCACCAAGCCAAGTCTAAAGAAATAGATGGACAAGTTGGCCCATCTGATTAGTCATCTTCTTCCTAGCACAGGATCCCTGTTCGTCCCTCGACACTATGTAACTTTTATAGGCGACCATTTTTGTCATCCGCCCGGGCTCACAAGCTGCTTGCACATACAAGGCTCAACTTCAAGATGGATTCAGAAGGAAAAATGTTGCTTATTGAACTTTTACTTTTCTAGGGATCATCAACTATAATCAACCTCAATCAGAAATTCTGCATATTCTAGATTCTTCCATTGAATGGTGTCCTAATCAACTTCTTTTAGCCTACTGAAGGAGGCAACAATAGCTCTGAACACCTCCACATCCCACAGCTGGTATGAAATACTGGCAGTATGACACTAGCCACGGTTGATTTATAGAGGTAACGTATCAGATAGATGAAAGGTAAAAATAGAAAATCAATTCCCATAAAATTTTTTCATGATGCTCAAATGACACCAACCCGATAATTTCAAATGAGGGTAAACTATAAGACCACATCTTATGAATTAGTATCATTAATGCATGTACACATTAAATGAATCAGTTGAAGCATCGTCCAACTGGACAGTTAAATGGCAAAATGGATCAACAAAGAAATACTACCATATACAAACAAAGAAATACTACCATATACAAGTCCTCCGTTAGAAAGCATGGTATGACATTTACCCCTGTTTCACCAAAAAAAAAAGAGGAGACAAGAACAACAGATCAACAACAACAGCTGCTCCACACCACGGCAGCAACAAGCCTGCAATGCGCACGCGCGGACAAAGAGAGAACATTGAAGAGAGCATACTATCGTGTGTATATGCAGAATGTACAACACCCATCACGTTCTTGCTTCCTAAACCATTATTCATGAAACATCAGTAAGATCACCAACCTCAAAGAACAGCAGAATGATATAAATGTTCAGACGGGCCGGGTGGCAGAGAAGGTAGCGGCTGTCGGCAGGGAAGTCAGCACCTCGATGCAGATGGGGCGAGCTGGGAAGCCGCGGTTGCTGGTGGGCAGGGAAGCAGTGGCAACGACGGCTATAACGACCCGAGAATCTGATTACCGGGAAGGCCCGAGACTCGAACCGCCGCCCACGAGCCGGGAGGGCTCGGAATGGCTAAAAGGAGTGTGGAGGCACAAAGAAATAGGAAATAAAATAGGACAATTCAACAATTAACAGAAATAAATAAACAACTACTACAACAGAGTCCAGTCTAAGAGAAAGTATAGTCTAAAGCAGTAAAAACGTACCACATGCCGAGTGAACATTCGGCCCGACGAGTTGGCGACTGAGAACCTCAGAACAACATCCTCAAACCACGAGGAAGAACCACCGCACCTGAAAAGCAGGGGTGAGCCTCCTGTCACTGGCCCAGTAGTTATCCCGTGGAACCCCAACTGAGAACAACGGCGGCACGGAAAGCTGTAACTACAAGAGCAACAGTAACAGCAGGAACAGTAAACCCGGTGGCCGGTCAAAACTCGGCACTACAGCTACTCCTACTGTACCGATCAAGCAGAAAGAGAAGTCCCGATCTCACAGTCGGGAACCGGACCATACTAGCACCACTTACCGAAGTAAAAACCCACGGCAACCCCGCAGTAGAGGCCTGTCTCCCAGACACGGCCAACCTGGACACGCTGTCCAAGGTGCAACCCCGACCACCCGGTCGCGGACACCGCACCAACAAGACGCAACCTCGGTAAAGCTATTAGCACTAGTCTCGCGGCACGAAAAACCGACACACGCGCCATGGCAAGACAACCGGAACTCGGTGGTTAACACGACGAAAACCCGAAGGTCGAAGTCACAAAGACTGACTGACAGTCTGTCACTCCCGACTCGACAGGAGTACCTCCCACTAGAAGCACAGTCGGTAGCGTCCCCTGACGTCTTACACCGCACTGCAGGTGTCCGCCTGGCACGATATCCCCCGGCGGAGGCAAGGACACCGTACAAGTAACCACAAAACAAGTGACTAGCTGGGGTTGCGCTTGTCAGCGTGGGTCCAACCGCCTCCAACCACATGTGCACACACAGACCGTGCGTCCCTAGTCTGGCCCTCTGACCGGTTTTCCCCTCAGCCGGACTCTGGCTGTTAGACGCGGGGCCCGATGAAAACCAGTCTAAAACTGTCCTCAGGGTAGCCTCTCCACCACTCCCTGGTGGGACCACTAAATGTGTAAGCAGGCTACGACTAGTGGAGGGTCACTGCGGAGTAGACTCTCAAGTCAATGGAAAACAACATCCGAACTAGACGAAGTACGGGGACCGTCCCACATACCAGCACCATCGCACGGTGACCACGGTCGGAGAAGAAACGAGACTCACAGTCCACGGGCCACGCACTCGGCCACGCAGAAACGTAGAAGCATGGTTCCCAAGGTAGCTCATAGGCCGCCAAACCGAATCCCATTCTCAGGGAAAAGCGGGAACCCTCCAACCCCAGGCTGGGCAACTGGACTCGCAGTCCCAGGCCTTACTCATGGCCCACTCGGAAACCTCTTCCCGAAGAAACTCACGGCGTACGGGGAACCCTCGCCGCACTTTCACCGACGCACGGTCCCTCGATCAAGCGTAACACAAAGGCCGGAACACGAGGAGTCACCCGGACTCTCAAACCCATGGGCACGCTAAACGAGATAGCACGGTCCTCCCGACACCCTCAAAATATGGACACAAAACCCTCGGGCTGTCTGGGATACTCACGAGACCGCAAGTCGACCACTAGGTCCCAACCGGGTCGACCAGAGACATACACAACACAAAACGATTGCGGCAAGCACGAAGAACCACTTCGGCGCAGCACAGTGCCTGGCGGTCTATCTTTGGGCCATCACAGCTGTAACGGTCCAAGGATAGGCCGTCACAGCACCCTGACGGTCCAACTCAGGAGCGTCAGACACTCGGTGCAAAACTGGCTGTAACGCGCCAGTCCTGGTGCATCACAGTCTCTGACGCGCCTAGCCCGGTGCGTCAGAAGACGAGCAGAAACCAACCGTGACGCACACCACCCGGGGCGTCACGGTCTCTGACGAACCAACGCTGGTGCGTCAGAAGACGGGACAAAAACTGGCTGTGACGCACACCCTGGGGGCGTCACAGACTCTAACGCTCCAACCCAGGTGTGTTAGAAGGTGGGGACGCGTCCTCTCTGACGCTCCCTCACAGGGGCGTCACAAGGCTCTAACGCTCCACCTTGAGTGCGTCAGAGGCCTTGACCCCTAACGGTCAAAACCACAACGGTCGACTGCCAACGGTCAGATCGTCACTCTGACGGTCCAACCTAGGCGCGTCACACACCCTGGCGATCTATCGTGGGACCGTCAGGCCCACGGACCACCCAGTTGGCAAAACAGTTGGCTGTGACGCACCCACCCTGGGGCGTCACACGCTGTGGCGGTCACTGGAATGACCGTCACACCGTCTAGGTGGCGGAACGGCGGGAAACGACCAAAAACACCAACCACGCCCCCATACCTCCATGGGAGAGGGGGAAAATAAGGGGGAAGCCCCCAATTAGCCCCTAGCATGCATCTATGGCCTCAGATCGGCCAAAAACACAATGAAATGATAGATCGGCTCACGAGCCCTAAAATATGGAATTTTCTCAAAAATCCTCAAATACGTCGCTTGGCTCACCACGGCCTACAAAACTCGCGGGAAAGGGAATGCACAAGTTGGGGGTCCATCTCCCTACCTCCACCGAAGAAACGACGCGCCGTGGACGCCGATCCACGAAGAAATCGCCACGAAACCCTCGCCGGCTCACGAACGTGCCACCGAGCTTCCACGTGTCTCCATCCCCCGATCCTCGACCCATCCTCGTTGTCCTCCTCGCCCGCGTCGCCCTGCCGTGCCCCCGTCTCACTCCGTCAGTCGCCGGAGAAGAGAGGGTGAGAAGAGAGCGTGGGGGAAGAGAGAGAGGGAGAGAGTGAGAAATAAGAGGGGAGAGAGAGAAAGGGTTAATATATATAGAAAAACCCAAAAATTCTAGAAATTTAGAAAATTACGAAAAATTACCTCCGCGATCCTCGGGAGGAGCACAACGTGCCGGTACAGTCCCGTAGTCAGAGAACGCCACGGTTTGCCCTGCATAGAGTTCTGAAGGTACATCAGGGAAAAACACGTGTAAAACATAAAATACACTCCGAGACCCACTAAAATAATCTGAAAAATATCTGAAAAATTTGGGGCATTACAGCGGCGATGGAGGAACCCGTGCGGCAGCGACAGAAGGTGAAAGGGGCGGCGAGAGAAAGTGAAAGGTGGAGGAACACGCGCGGCGACGAGAAGATAGCGGTTGTCGGCGGGAAGGCAGCACCTCAGTGTAGATGGGGTGAGCTGGGATGTCGCAGTTGCTGGCGGGCAGAGAAGTAGCGGCAACGGCGGCAATGTCGGCGGGGAAGGCAGCACCTCGATGCAGATGAGGTGAGCTCGGCGGGGAAGGCAGCAATCGGTGAGCTGGGCGCGGTTACTGGCGGGCAGGGAAGAGGCGGCAACGGCGGTGATGTCGCGACGGGGAAGGCAGTAGCTCGATCGGGCAGATTACGAGCGGCGGCGAGAGAAGGTGAAAGGGATTTCACGGTGGGAAAGAGAGGAGAGAGAGAGAGAGAGAGAGAGAGAGAGAGAGAGAGAGAGAGAGAGAGAGAGAGAGAGATAATGTCGGGGAGGTGAGGAGGCGGAGGAAAAGAAAGTGGCTGAGGGAGGGAAACCCAAAATCGATCCAGCGGGTCGGTGTTTCCAAAATTGAATAAAAGACGTAATTATAATAGTGCCTTTAATTTATTAAATTTTATAAGGTATAATTTAATATTTTACCTTCAATAGAAGATATTTAACACAATTAGAAGGCATATTTTATTTTTACCTTTTAATCTTTAAAAGATAAGTCACAATTTATTTCTGTCTTTTATTTTCTGCCTTATATATGTAAATTTTTAGTAGTGAGGGCACAGTGCTCGTCAGTCAAGTTGATGATCTTCATGGTTTGGTTGATGAGCCGCACGTGGAGTTCGATGACTTTGGCTTCCAGCCTGCCCGCCGGAGCAACCGGAGGAATCGCCGGCGGCCTAACCGCTTCAGCGATTTCGGGAGTCCCCGTCATTAGCTGGTTGTATCGACATGTTGGCCTCTTTGGCCTCTTTTAGTTTTGGGGCCCTCGGGCTATTTGTTGTTCTCCACCCCTGGCTTGGGTGTCGTCCCTACCCATGTATTTATTTATATTCTTACTGCTTTCATTAATGGAAAATTACTTACCTGGTGGTCAGGGTGGCACGTCCTGTCCCTTCCGCAATGAAGGGATGAACGGACTCCCTCGTTTCCCACCTTGCAAGTATTACCTTTCAATTAAAAAAAATGTCTTGATATTATGTTGTCCAATAAATGTATCATAGTTATAAGGGAAGGTGGTGGAAATGTTAGATTTAGACGGAGAGCATGTGGGGACCGGACTTATGATGAGCGTTGGTAAAGATAAAGTTGTCATGAGATGACAAATTGGAGTAATATATTGTGAAATTTCTGCTATCTATGCAAACAAACCCGATGCTCCCCTTGCCATAAAAGATCAAGATAGGAATAAAATTAGAGATGCTTTCAGGAAACATATTCTATGGCTTACAGAATATATATGTAAAGTATCATTCTTTCATTTTTAAATTCCTATTGTCATGTTTAAGTTTGAAGTGAAATTACTCATAACTATTTATCTATTTTGAAGTTAATTCGTGATGCGGCGAAGAGTTACTCTCCCCCTCGTGATTTGTTTACTTATTCGGTGTGAGAACATGATCCTACGCGAGGAGAGGTGCCGAGCTTGCCGCCGGATCATGCCCTTTTCTTCCATTTTTCTTTGCCGCCGTGTGAGGGGTTCCTGGGGCCGCCGGTTCACTTTTTGTTGTGTATTTGGTGTGCCTACCGTCGGATGAAGGGTGATTGGGCTTTGGCAGCTGGCTCATCTCGCCCCCCTTCTTTTCCTTTTGCCAATTTTTATTTGTGTGTTTTTTTGTTCTGCCGCCGGATAAAAGGGAAAATTGGGATTTGACCGCCGACTCATTAAACCCCCCCTTTTCTTATCTCTTTTCCTCTTTTTGTTGCTTATTTCTTCATTTTCTTTTGTTTTCTTGATTTTCCCTTCTTTGTTGTTCTCTTCATCTTCATCGTCCTTTTGTTCTTGCACGCGTCGATATACGTGCATTGACGCACTTATTCTTTTCCCTTCTCGTTGCCCTTGTTCGGCTCGGGATGACTTGGAGTTCTTGACGGCAAATTTCAGGTGTCCACAAATGCCAGTGGTCGCTAGGTACTGGATGTATGACTGGCGGATGTCAGGGCCAAACCAGTATAAAAATCATTGTGTCCCTATGTGTGATTGTTATTCTGTCTACTGCAGTTAAGTTTCATTCTACATGCATTTAGGGCGTAATTGTTCTATTGCACATTGTAGCGGCAGGAAAATGGTTCCTAGGCCACGTACCACCTTCTCTATTTATTTGTTGGGGGAATCGCCTCGCGCCCGTGGATGCCTGCACACACCAAGGAACCAAAAGGGCGTCAGAAGGAGTCCCGGACGTTACCCCAGGGGACAAACCTCCGATGCTTAAGTCAGCAAGAGATTTAATGAGCAATAGAGAGGAGCAAAGTAAGAGAGAAGTAGAGGCCGTGGTAGTCGATCCAGGAGGCGTGTAGGTCCTCTGCACGCGTGCTTGCGGCTCCCAGTGGGCTCTCGGAGAGTGCTCGCTAGGTGGTAAGGCCGCTCAGGAGGCAGAAGCTCTCTTGACGTAGATGGCTCTCTTGTCGTCGTCGCTAGCAGGGCTGCTCTCTTCTCAGTGGAAGGGTCTGTGGCAGGAGTATCCTCTTGCGTGGTCGTGTGGGGTTTTAGTAGAAGAGTCTACCGTACCCTCTCTATCATCGATGTCCCTTTTATATGGGTTGTCCTGGTGCGAGGGCCTCATCCCTTGATAGGGAAAGGTCCGTTTAGTTGGAGTAACGTTCCCCGCTATGCCGGCGGGAGTTTCCCGTTAGAGGATGATTCCCCCGGCGTCGGCCGTTCCCTGGGTGAGTCTTACAGCACTCATGGCGCGTGCTCTCCCGTTACGGGGTCAAGGCCGACGTCGTGGGGGCAACGGTCGATCGTCGGAGTGTCCTCTGACGAGAACTGCGCTTGGGCCAGCCTCATCGGCGTCGCGGAATCTGATGCCTAGTTGGGCCGGTCATCTTCTTATCGGGCCGAACATGTGTCCGCTCTTCGATTGGGCTTAGTGCGTCTGAGCCTTAATGGGCCGCTCGCGCCTGGGCCGTTCCTGGGTCAAACCAGATTTACCCTCCTCACTTCCCCCCTACTCTTAGTTGCCGAGTACTCGCAGGGGACTGAGAGTAGTCTAAGAGAGGGTTCTTCTGGAGGGTGTGATCCGAGGGTGATTTCCTCGTACGGCAGGAGTTGGTGGCTTCGAGGCCCGCTTGGCGCGCAAGGCGCCTCTGGCGGTGGCAGAGGCCACGCTGGAAATGATGACGCCGGGTCTTGTCTTGTTTTAGGGATGTGGGCTCAGAACGGTCGCCTGGCCTCTGTAGCCGTACCGCCGTAGCGGCAGTCGTCCCTTCGCCGGACCCTCAGGGGGTAACCATCGGATTGTAGTGGGCGGTTTATAAGGAGTGCTGTGAGACTTTTCAAAAACCATACCAACATCTCGCTGGTCGCCGCACTTTGTCGTAGGCCTCTTCCTCCCTTCGCCTGGTGAGGATCCTTCCTTCTCGGTTCTTCTTTTCTGTGGTAGTGATGCCTCTACGCAGGATATCTCTTATCGTCGAGTCTTCCTCTTCGGAGGAGATGCCTCAGAGCCGAGGCGGTGTGCCGAGCACCTCAGGTGCGGGCACTAGTCGGTCTGACTCTCAGCCCTTAGTGGCCTATAGGGTATTTCGTGGTTTGCGGGAGACCTTCCAGATCCCCCCTGAGTACGACATTGTCTTCCCTACTGTGGGAGACGACATAACGAGTCACCCTACTGGTGGGATTATGATCCCGGTGGCCTCCTTTCAGGCGGGTCTTCGTATTCCGGTCTATCCTTTCATCTCGGCCGTCCTCCGCCATTACGGGCGGAACCCTGGGGGCATAACCCCCAATTCTTATAGCATCCTCTGCGGGTTTGTTTATGCTTGCCGTAGAGCGTCGGTGGAGTCGAGTGTCGACTTGTTCCGGCAATTTTTCCTCCTCCAGAGTTGTCCATCCGACACCTATTTCGCCTATTTCAAGGCTCGGTCCAATAACCACTTCATCTCTATCTCCCGTACCGCGTCCAACCGTAAGAGATGGGCGAGCAGTATGTATACCTGATCAAGTCGAAGGACTGGGAGAGATCTTCCGATGGTTGGATGCGGGGTGGCTTTCCTCGCCCTTGGCGCGATACGAAGCCTCCCCTTAACGCCGAGGGCCGTCGGGATCTAAAGGCGGTCTCCCGATATCCTTTGGTTGATGCAGACCACGTCTTGACCCCGACGCTGCTCCGAGAGTTGGGGTTGTGTCCCCCCTTGCCCAGGGTACTGGTCCTGTCTCCCCGCAGGGATGTGGCAGTAGTGGCTAACATCGGACTAACATTGTCCTTGCATTTTCAGGGGCGACCGAAGCGTTGGGTTGGACCCCTGAGACCATCCGGCTGTCACGGCTTGTTCCTCGTCCCGTGGATCATGTTGCTCCGGGGACCGGCCAGGTGTCGGTCGTCGCCCCCCCAGCCCAGGTTGTTGTTGCCCCGGGGAGGCTGCAGTATTCGGCCCCTGTCGGCATTCCTCTGGCGTGTACGCATGAGGTGTCGGTGACCAGTGGAGGGTCTGGTTCCCGGTGGAGTCTCTCCAAAGCCGTTCCCAGCGTGCCTAGGGAAGAGTCTGCCATGGCTGGCGGTGATCAGACCTATCTGACCTAGGATGAGTTGGCAGCGATTGACAGTCGCCTGTCGGTCGAGAAAGAGGGGGAGGGATTTAGCTCCAGTCAGGAGCTGGGTCCCACCCTCGCCTGGGGTATTTTCCCCCAGCGTTCGCATGCCACCGTCGCCGGCGGCTGCTACTCCGGTGTCCGCCTCTGGTAACCGGGGGCGCGAAAGGGGCAAGGCCCCTGCTGTTGCCGAAGTTGATCCTCCTTCTCCACAGAGGGTTCCTCTGCGCGGTCGATCCTTGTCTCCACGTGATCAGTCCTCGCGGCCTGAGGACCTACCGACGGTGGTGCCCGGGGTCTCGAGCGTCGTCGACCTCATGATGCGGAGTGCTCGCTGGCACGAGCACGTCGGGGAGCTGGGCCCTGGCATTGTGGACGAGTTGACGGCCATCGCCACAAAAAGCGTGTGCCTGGTCACCAGCGCCTTCGGGCTATGGAGGCATCGTTTCCTGGATGCCGTGCGTGAGCTGGAGACCAATCGGGCTCGTGAGGCAGGGGCCGAGGGATGCCTGACGGAGTCCGAGACTGCGAACGCTGGACTTTGGGAGCAGTTGTCTCAGTTGGAGTCGGCCTTGACGGGCATGGAGCACGACCGGGACTCCTTCATGGCGCGGGCTGGCGCGGCTGGTGAGAGGGTGGCCAAGCTAGAGGCGGAGGCCCGGGCCATGGAGATCCGCCGCCAAGAGATCGAGGCGGAGCTCGCTAGGGCACGCATGTCCCTGTCTTCGGCAGGTGATGAGGCTGTGGAGGCCTTCCGCTCCTCCTCAGCTTATCGGGCCGAGCTGACGGAGGCGGCCCTGTAGTATTATGGGCCGACCCGTGACCGTGGCTTCCGGGAGGGCTGGAGTGCCGCCGCGAAGGCCTCCGCGGGGTACTTTGACCTCGAGGCTCCTGTCCTCCCTCCTCCTCCAGATCCTTATGGCTCGGGGGCCGAGGACGAAGAAGAGGGGCCCGACCCCGTGGCAGTCGGTGTCGAGAGCGGGCGAGCGGGCACCTGTCAATATTATCGTGGTGGACTTGAGTGACGAGCCACCTCCCCCCAGTGCCATTGATGTGCGTGCGCCTGCTGAGCTTAGGGCACGTGATGATGTAACCGAGGCAAGTCTTTGAGAGGATGCCCCTCGTTGTCTTTTCCTTTCTTTTTCCTGCGCTTTCTGAGGCAGTAGCCTCTTTTTGTAATTTCTCTTTTTTTGGAAATGAAAACCTTCCTTCTTTCTTTGCAAATCTTTGAGATTTCTTCTGTGGGCTTCCTTCCTCTGAACCGTCGCGAGATCGTCTAGGGATACGAAACGGCGCCCTTAATGAGGGCTTCTGAAGGAGCGCGACTTTCGGGATCCGTTGCTTCGACTTCCACGGATTGGATTGAGGCGGTAGGAGTCCTCATGCTTCTGGGGACTTAATCTCCCACTATAAATAGTGGTCCTGCGCAGCATTCCAGCGGTCGTCTTGTGCTTAACGAATCGTAGTAGGTAGGCTCTACCGAGAATGTCCTCAGGAGAGTCTGGTACTTCGTCGGATGATGGAACTCTGCAGGCTCACCGTCAACCTTTGGTCCTCCGGAGGAACCCCGCGCCGGCACCCTGGTGGCCGTGGCCTGAGCCTGGAGAGGGTGGTCCGACCTCTGAGTAGTACAGGCTCGGATACCTGGACGGCTGGCGGGAGGCCTTGGAGAAGGTTGACCGCTTGTACGCTGCCAAGGGAGTCCTACTTCTTGAGTCGGATAGGATCCGTCCTTGACGGGATGAGAAGAGTCAGGGTAGAGCTGTCTTCCAGACTTTAGCTATCTCCTTCTTACTTGTCTTCACGGCGCATGACCGTTGTTTGCTTCTTGCAGGTGCTCGGTGAGATGCTCCTCGCTATTGGAACATCTTCCTACTTTCTGGTAGGAAGGATCGTAAGGAAGGGTGGAATCTGTCTTCCATTCTTCCACTCGGTGGGCCTGACCGTGCGGCTTGGACGATGGCAGTGGGCTCCTCACTTTGAAGGCATGGCCAGTAGGCCTCTCCACCGCTGCCACCACGCGATGTTCGTGGCGAGGCACAAGATAACCTCTCCATTCAAGAGAGGCGTTGGTGGTAGCTGGGGCAGCGGGGCCTTGTTCGCTAGTTTGGACACATGGCCAGTTCGTCGGGGTGGCCTTCCTAATGCGTTGGCCTCGTAGTACCACTGTCGCCTGTTGGCTTGGGTGGGCCTGCTGGTTCCCTGTAACGGGTGGAGCTTGCCGGTCTTCTTCCGAGCACGGGCGGCCGGAGCTATTGGCCAGGTTTTCCTCCTGCGGGCCTTCTACGAGTGAAGCCCTTTGTTGGCCCGAGGGCTTTGTCCATCTTCTCTGGCATAGGAGGCTTCTCCGTGGGTACCCTTCCACAGAACAAAAACGGGGTAACTACGCTTGCTTGAAGATTTAGCAAGATTGTCGACAGAGGATGGTGCCTGGGACGCGAGTTGTTGGAGTCATTCGTCGCCATCGTCGAGCACTTTTGTTCTCCCATGTACTTATATCTTGCCCGTGTGAGGGTACTTTGCCAATTTTTTGGCAGCTTGTATTTTGACTAAAGAAATACTACTTCTTTTATTCTGAGCCGACATTGATGTGTACCTTTTACTGGAGTTCTTCTGCGTGCTTCTCTGGGCGATTCTCCATACTCGTCTTCCATGGCGCTCGTGTCCTCTGTCGGGACCCTTAGGTCGCTATTTCATTTTCGAGGGGAGCGGTGCTCGCCTCTAGGAAACCCGTGGGTTACCTCGTCATTTTCAAGGGGAGCAGTGCTCGCCTCTAAGAAACCCGTAGGTTACCTTGTTATTTTTCAAGGGGAGCAGTGCTCGCCTCTAGGAAACCCGTAGGTTACCTTTCTGTTTTTCAAGGGGAGCCGTGCTCGCCTCTAGGGAACCCGTAGGTTACCTTTCTCATTTTCAAGGGGAACTTACCCTAGTTGAGTACGGCTGGTGACGTTTTACTGGAAGTATTTCTGAGGTTGACGGAGTTCCACGTCCTGGATACCTCTCTCCCCCCAAGCGTCACTAGCATGTACGCTCCTTTGCCGAGTGCTTCTGCTACCCGGTATGGGCCTTCCCAGTTGGGTGTGAGTTTTCCCGCGGCTCCTCGCGGATCGGCCATGCTCGCTCGCCGCAGAACAAGGTCTCCGGGGAAGAAGTGTCGCTCCTTAACTCGGGCATTGTAATACTGCGCCAGCTTCTGCTGATATGTCGCGAGTTTTATCTGGGCGTTGGCTCTTCTTTCCTTGAGCAAGTTCAGGTTCTCTCGCATTGCCTGGTTGTTTCTGGCCTCATCAAAATGCCCCACTCGTAACGAGGGGTTGGATACTTCCACCGGGACTACTGCATCGGCTCCATACGCGAGATGGAAGGGTGTCTCCCCGGTGGCGGCTCTGGCGGTGGTCCGGTGAGCCCATAGGATGCTGGGGATTGAATCAATCCATGCGTCGCTTGCTTGGTCCAGGGGAGTCTTGATGCCGTGGAGTAGAGTTCGGTTGGCATTTTCCACCAACCCGTTGGCTTGGGGATGTTCCACTGAGGTGTAGTGGTTCCAGATCCCCAATTCCGAGCACTTTTCCTGGAAGGCAATGCTCGCGAACTGTCTACCGTTGTCGGTTGTAAGAACCCTCGGGATCCCAAACCAGCAAATGATGTTCTGCAGCACGAACTTCCAAGCTGCCTCGCTTGTTATCTTTCCCAATGGCTCGGCTTCGATCCATTTGGTGAAGTAGTCTATAGCGACTATGAGGAATTTCTTCCTCCCTTGTGCCTCAGGGAAAGGTCCCAGTATGTCGATCCCCCACCGAGCGAATGGGCGAGGCTCCGTCAAGGCGTGGAGCTGTGTCGCCAGTTGGTGGTATAGGTGGGAGTATTTTTGTCATTGGGGGCACCTTCAAACGTAGTCGAGGTAGTCCTGCTGCAAGGTGGGCCACCAGTACCTTTGTCGGATCAGCGTCCTCGCGAGTGCTCGCCCTCCCACATGACTTCCGCAGAGTCCTTCATGGACTTCTTGGATGGCCTCGCTGGCTTCCATGGGGAAGAGACATTTGAGTAGAGGAGCTGAGAGGGATCGGCGATATAGCCGGCCGTCCACCATAGTGAAATGGGTCGCTCTTGCCCGCGTGCGTCGCGCTTCGGCGTGATCGCTGGGGAGCTGTTGTCGGAGGAGGAAATCGAGCAGGGGATCCATCCTGGAGGGTCTTATAGTCGGTGGCATTTACCTGGAGCGCTGGACCATCTATGCTCGGTGCTGACAATTCCTCTATCAGGATCGATCTCGAGCTGGAGACCGTCGTGGCTGATGCCAAACGGGAGAGGGCGTCTGCTCGGACGTTTTCTTCGCGTGGGATGTGGACCACTTCGAAGTGGGCGAACTCGCCCGCCGCTGCCCTGGCCTTCTCCAGATACTTCGTCATAGAGGGGTCTCGGGCCTCGAACTCCCCTCTGACCTGGTTGGCGATGAGCATGTCGTCGCTGTACGCTCGTACGCTGGACGCCCCCAGGTGTTTCGCCATGCGTAAGTCGGAAAGGAGCACCTCGTACTCGGCCACATTGTTCGTGGTCGGGAAATTGAAGCGTAGGACGTACTGTAACTCTATACCCTCTGGTGAGAGTAAAACCAGCCCCGCGCCGCTACCGGCGGCACAGGAGGATCCGTCGACGTATAGCTCCCAGGCGGGACCCGAGGTCTGCTCGGGTGAATCCTCGGCGGGTAGGGTGCATTCGGTGATGAAATCTACGAGTGCCTGGGCCTTGATCGCTGTCCTCGGTCGGAACTTAATATCGAATTCTCCCAACTCGATGGCCCACTTAACCAGTCTTCCGGACGCATCCGGGTTCTGCAGGATTTTTCGAAGGGGCTGGTAAGTGAGGACGGCGATCGGGTGAGCCAGGAAGTATGGCCGTAGCTTGCGAGCAGTCGTAATCAACGCGAGGGTGAACTTTTCAGTCCGCGAGTATCGAAATTCTGGTCCTTGCAACGCTCGGCTGACATAGTAGACGGGCTTCATGAGTCCTGCTTCCTCCCGTGTGAGCACAACACTCATGGTGCTCGGGGTCACGGAGAGGTATAGGAGCAGCAGTTCCCCCCCTTGGGGTTTGGCGAGGACAGGAGGTGTTGTCAGGTATCGCTTCAATTCTTCGAACACTTGCTCGCACTCCTGGTCCCAGTCGATCCATCCCTTCTTCTCCGGCGTCAGGTTGGCCTGCTTGATCAGCCGGAAGAAGGGTAGACATCGTTCGGCGGCTCGGGATAAGAACCGGGCCAGAGCGGCGACGCGTCCGGTGAGACACTGCACGTCTCACACCCATCGTGGTCTCTCCATCTCCAACACTGCTTTGATCTGGTCGGGGTTGGCTTCGATCCCTTGGTGGGTTACAAGAAACCCTAAGAACTTGCCTGACCGTACCCCGAACGCACATTTAGTAGGGTTGAGTTTCATGTTGTACCTTCTGAGCGTAGTGAAGGTCTCAGCCAAGTCGCGCAGGTGCTCGGCTACTAGGAGGCTTTTCACGAGCATGTCGTCGATGTAGACCTCCATGTTGCGGCCGGTCTGCGAGTCAAACATATGGTTGACTAGGCGTTGATACGTAGCTCCGACGTTCTTCAGCCCGAACGGCATGCGAGTGTAGCAGTAGAGGCCATGGTCGGTGATGAACGCGGTCTTGTCTTGGTCGGGCTGGTGCATGCTGATCTGATGGTACCCTGAATAGGCACCGAGGAAGCTCAACATCTTGTGCCCGGCCGTGGCGTCGACCAGCTGGTCGATTCGTGGCATGGGGAAGCTGTCCTTGGGCGTGGCTTTGTTGAGGTCGGTGTAGTCTACGCACATTCGCCACTTCCCATTGTTCTTGGGAACCAGGACCACGTTAGCCACCCAATCCGGGTATCGGGTAGGCCGGAGTAGTCCTGATCGTAATTTTTTGCCCACTTGTTGCCTGATGACGGCCTGTCGCTCGGGGTTGCATCGTCTTCGGCGTTGCTGCACCGGGCGGCAGTTGGGGTCCAACCTTAGTTGGTGTGTGATAACTTCCAGGGGGATTCTGGGGAGCTCGTCCTCGGACCAAGCGAACACGTCCTGATTGGCTGTGAGGAAGCTCGTGTATGCTTGTTTATCCTGCTCGGACAAGGTAGCGGCGATCTTCAGTGATCTACTTGGGTCGTCCCCGACTTGGATGAGGTACAGATCCTCGGCCGACGGACTCGTGCTCGGACCTGGATCTTCGGTCCTCGCCTTCTTATCGCATGGCGCCTCCTCGGGACGCCGGTCGCGGGTGGAAATGAGGTAACACCTCCTAGATTCCTGTTGATCGCCCCGGACTTCCCCTACCCCATTAGGGGAGGGGAATTTCAGCTTCTGGTGGTAGGAGGAAGGGACGCCTCGAAGCGTACCGAGGATTCCTCGACCGATGATGGCGTTGTATCCTGTCATTGCACGGACCACAGTAAAGTCGGCGAGGAAAGTTACCTCTTTCGGTGCCGTCCCGAACGTGATCGGGAGCGTGATACGCCCTTCTGGGCGAACAGTCATGCCGGAGAATCCGTATAGCGGTGTGTGCTATGGCACGAGTTGTGATACATCCACTCCCATGAGTACTAGACAGTCGTACGCAATAACATCGGGTCCACTTCCATTATCCACCAGAATGCGTCGCATAGTACATTGATTGATGGTGGCGGAAACCACTAAAGCATCGGAGTGGGGCATCGTGACGCCTTCAAGGTCATCCTCAGAGAAGACTATGGGGTCTCCCGGGTGGCCTGGGGGGGACAATCCCCTTGGGGTCCCTTCACCCTGGTCCGCCGCTTTGAGGGCCGTCGCGTACTGACGCCTCCTGCTCGCGCTCTCTCCCCCCGCTGCGGGTCCCCCAGAGATCATCATGATCTCCTTTCCGTTGGGTCGGTTGTCGATCGGGGGAGGCGTCTTCTGTCGTCTCTCGGCGGCCTTGGCGAGGAACTTATCGAGGATCCCTCTGCGTACGAGGTCCTCGATGGCATCCTTCAGGTTGATGCAGTCGGCGGTGTCGTGGCCATGATCCCGGTGGAACTGGCAGTACTTCTTCTTATTCCGCGAATTGGGGTCTGACTTCATCCGCGAGGGCCACTTGAGGAACGGCTCCTCGCGAATCTCCATCAAGATCTGGTCGGGCGGGGCCGTCAGGGGCGTGTAGTGGCGGTAGCCGCCCCTTTCCTTCTCGGAGCGGTCGCGGTGGTCTCCATCGCGCCGCTCTCCCTTGTTCCGACCCTCGCGCGGTGGGTCGGCGGTTCTTTTGCGATCGGGCTGGTCGGTTCCGAGCGCGCGGCGTAGGGCCGCGATGTTCTCCTCACAATGCGCGTGCTTCTAGGCTAGCGCGAGGAGATCATGAAGGGTCATCAGGGCCTCGACTCCGAGCACTCGTCGGAGGATGTGATCTCGCGTCCCCTGAGTGAGTGCCGTGGTGACGATGCCGACGTCGAGGTGGGGTATCCGGAGGGCCTCCGTGCGGAAGCGAGAGACGAAGTCCCACAACGTCTCTTCCTTCCCCTGCCTGAGGGCAAGCAGGGTTACTGCAGATTTGGCTACCTTTCGGCAGCCCATAAAGTTCTCCTTGAACAGCTTCTTGAGCTGCTGGAAGGAGGGGATTGTCCCGACCGGCAGGGACTCGAACAACGCCCGGGCGTTCTCCCGAAGAGTGGTGACGAACGCGAGGCACTTTACGGTGTCCGAGGCCCGGTGGAACACCAGGTGGAACTCGAAGCCGTGCAGGTGGTCGACTGGGTCGGTGGTGCCGTCGTAGTAGGCGAACGACGGCAACTGAAGCTTCGGCGGGATGGGGGCTTCCATGATCTCCCTAGAAAAGGGAGAGTGGAAGTCTTGATCGTCGTCGATGAGGCCACGATTCTTGGCAGCTAGGAGGACGTCGTCCAAGCATCGGGCCTTGTCCTCTATCTCGTCGAACCGTTGGAGCCGGTGATCCATCTCTGGATTGAGTGGAGGGGGCTGCGTCCCCTAGACGCGGGTACGCTGCGCGATTGCCGGCTTCTTTTGACGGAGGCGTGGGACGCCTCCCGTGCCTGTCGGAGGTTCTCTCCGGCCCGACCTCCTTCGCCCTCCCGTCGCTCGGGTGGGGCGTGCTAGGGCCTCTGGTCTCGGAGTTCTCGGCAGAATTCTGCCAGGGCTCGGACTTCCTGGCGTAGCTCGTTTAGGTCACCCGGGGTGACCTCTTGTCGGGGGTTAACAGAGGAAGCCTCCTGCGACCCTCGGCTGGAGTTGAGTCCCTGTCGGGAACCCCGCCCCCGGTTGCTGGCATTGCGAAGGCTTCCACGGGGTGCCATAGCTTTTCGCTCGTGTTCCCACAGACGGCGCCAAGAAGTGTAGCGGTAGGAAAATGGTTCCTAAGTCATGTGCCACCTTCTCTATTTATTTGTTGGGAGAATCATCTCACGCCCGTGGATGCCTGCACACACCAAGGAACCAGAAGGGCGTCAGAAGGAGTCCCAGGCGTTATCCCAGGAGACAACCCTTCGATGCTTAAGTCAGCAAGCGATTTAATGAGAAATAGAGAGGAGCAAAGTAAGAGAGAAGTAGAGGTCGTGGTAGTCGATCTAG
This sequence comes from Amorphophallus konjac, assembly GCA_022559845.1. Lineage (NCBI taxonomy): Eukaryota > Viridiplantae > Streptophyta > Magnoliopsida > Alismatales > Araceae > Amorphophallus > Amorphophallus konjac. The sequence continues at coordinate 314,950,127 of CM040123.1, read as the reverse complement.
GAGGCGTGTAGGTCCTCTGCACGCGTGCTCGCCGCTCCCAGTGGGCTCTCAGAGAGTGCTCGCTGGGTGGTAAGGCCGCTCAGGAGGCAGAAGCTCTCTGAAACGTAGATGGCTCTCTTGTCGTCGTCGCTAGCAGGGCTGCTCTATTCTCAGTGAAAGGCTCTTTGGCAGGAGTATCCTCTTGCGTGGTCGTGTGGGGTTTTAGTAGAAGAGTCTACCGTACCCTCTCTATCATCGATGTCCCTTTTATATGGGTTGTCCTGGTGCGAGGGTCTCATCCCTTGATAGGGAAGGGTCCGTTTAGTTAGAGTAACGTTCCCCGCTATGCCGGCGGGAGTTTCCCGTTGGAGGACGATTCCCCCGACGTCGGCCGTTCCCTAGGCTAGTCTTACGGCACTCATGGCGCTTGCTCGCCCGTTACGGGGTCAAGGCCGGCGTCGTGGGGGCAATGGTCCATCATCGGAGTGTCCTCCGACGAGAACTGCGCTTGAGCCGGCCTCATCGGCGTCGCGGAATCCGATGCCTAGTTGGGCCGGTCATCTTCTTATCGGGCCGAATATGTGTGTCCGCTCTTCGATTGGGCTTAGCGCATCTGAGCCTTAATGGGCCGCTTGCGCCTGGGCCGTTCCTGGGTCAAACCAGATTTACCCTCCTCACACACCGATTTAAATATTGTTTATCATCACGATCAAATTTTAATAACCCATTCACTCCTCTAGGTTAAGCCATGCACTGGGCAACACTTTTCTGTCTGCATTGTGCACTAGTTGGAGATGAGATTGTCAATAAATACATCTCCAGCCCACCGCTATTGGATTATTTTTCATAGTTATCTAAGAGTTTTCAAAAGCAATGTATCGAATTGAACAATTTGGTCTCAAGGGCTATCGAGTATTTTTTTTATGTCGAGAATAATAATGACTTCTCTTCAAGCTTAATCTATTGTTGATACTATGTTAGTTATGCTCTTGTAAGTTTCTCACTGCCACTTCTGGCTTCTTTAACATGAACCCAAAATGTTCCTATTCAACCTCTCACATACTTGCTTAGTGGATCGAATTGAAGATGACTTATACTACTTAAGTGATGTTATTTCTGCTGGGTTCCTGACATGGGTAGGTTAATGACTGATGATATATTGCATCGTTTGGTGTTTCCATTGCTTCTTCTGTCTCTGAAGGGGCAAACTTGTGTAAGTATTAACGTTTTATCGATGACATTCTTAGATAGTTGGTATTTGATCAATTATTTATCACATTCGATCTAAATGCATACTTCTAATCACTTGATACTTATCTCCAGGGTGCTCAATTAGGCATCACAACTTCCTTCCATTTACTATGTTGCATCTTACACATAGTTAAAACCAAGGAGCTGGCCAGTGGCGTTGCTTCTGCACTTTTATTTCCAGCAGAGGCCTTCATTTCAAATTTTGAATCCAAATCCAATGATCATGGATTTTAGCTAAATTTGAGATTTTGATTTTGTTTTCTTACACCCTCTCTCAGTTTGAGCAGATTGAGCAGCTATGGTCTCGGTTTCTTTTGTGCAGCATGAAGAAATTGTGCGAGGAGAAGATGAAGGGAGATTGTGGTAATGTTTCTTCCGCACTCTAGGTTTGGCCTAGGCCAGTACATCAAGGTATCGTGTCCAAAACTTTTATGATTCTTTTTTAGTTCCCTGCTGTTTTACTTATCAAGTTCGGATACCATTTTTCGTTCGAATTTCCCCTGGTAGGTTTTTCTTCAACATTTTTGCTAATGAGTATGCCATAGAAAGAGCTCAATAAACCACTGAAATATTATATAACCGTAAGACCTGGATTGGGATTCATATCCAATAGCCTATCCTATTCGGACATATGTTTCATAACTGATCTCACTGTTAAGTTTTTACTGTAAATCTTGACAGGTACTCTCCAACAACAATTCTTAATCTTCTTAAGGAGGTTGCTCAGTTTGCTGGTGTAAAAATCGATTGTAATGCACTTGTGAAGAGAAGTAGTACATGGATTTCAAGTGCAGAGAAATATCAGATGCTATGGCGACATCTAGCATATCGAGATCCATTGTTAGAAAAGCTAGAGGCTGGTGAAGAACCATTGTGCAGTTCATTTTCTCAATTTATAAGTATCATTCTTAAATGTTATGAATGTTCAGAACTTTTGCAACAATGATTATCCAATGCTACTTCATTCTTTTTTTCTATATTAGGTTCTCTCTTTGCCTACTATATATGCTGAAACATTAGATACTTGCATCTTCGAAGTCACCGTTAAGTGATCATATACTTCATTTCTAAAGTTGCTACAAATTTCTCAACCTTCATGTGCTTTCTGGCTTTTATATCCACTCGTCAATGTTTGGTAAATAGTTTTCTTAAATCTATGATTTCTGAGATGATGGCTTTCATCTTTGGCTAATGGAAAACTGGCATATTGAAATTGCTGTATTTTTTTGCCGGTGACAAGGTCTAAACTTGAACTTTCAATTGATATGGCTTTCAATTTGATGTCAGAGTGAGATGTGGATGAATATTTGCTATTCCTTTTTCTGTAGGTCAAATCGACATCGTTGTCTCTTACCATCTTACATGTAGGCTTGAGATGATTCATTAACTGGGTTGTTTAATTGCTTCTAATTACAGGATGATTGTTGGGCCCATGGCCCATTTATATTTTTTCAGCCCATGTCCTGTTCGGTCGACTGCCGCGACCGGAATTACCAGAGAGTAAAAACTCTCTGCCCTGTGAACTTCTGATCGACCGCCCCTATGGGTCTGGTCGACCGACAACCCCGATGCAGCCAATTTTGACTTCCTTCCCATGGACGAAAAGTGATATTATCCTTGGTTTGTTTAATCCAAAAGCCATGAGATATGCCATGATTGGTGGATCGGGCTCCTGGGTTGTCTCTTGACCACCCTAGATGTATAAAACATCTTATTGGAGTCTAAAATCTAGAAGACAAGGTGATTTCAAGGAGGCCATCAAGAGAGGAAGAAAGGGGTTACTGTAGCTCCGGGAATAGAGTGCTGCCATCAAGGAGAGGAAGAGAAGGGATTGTTCTTCATCAGCTGAACATGGTTCTCACTACAGGGACGATCAGGTTTACAGTAGGATTTGCTGTGATCGTGTAGGAGAGTTCGGTTGTTAGTGAATCCCAATTTTTCTCTTGTAATTCTAACTCGAGTCTTGGCAAGAGACTCAGAGTAATTTGTACATTCATTATATTCATAGTAAATCTTCTCCTCTAGTTTATCCGTGATTTTTCTCCTTTGTATTAAAGGGATTTTCTACGTAAATCTTTATGTTTCATGTGCATGTGTTCCGATTAAATTATTCCGTTGCGTTACACAGTCTGCCACGTAATTATTTGTACGCATAAGAGGTTGGGTATTTTTCCCATCAATGACGATAGTCACTTATTGGAATTTGAGTTGGAGTCTTTTCTTGCTGTCAGTGGTGAATCAACATCAAAAGCAGCAGCTTGCATGATGGTTGGATTAGCCTTATTTTCTTGTAAAGAGAGCTTGCATCAATTAAGTCCTCAGGGGATCATGCCTTTTGTATTTGAACTTTTAGCAGCTTATCTTCTGTCGTTGTCTTAAAAATGCCTAGCTATAGGTGGCACAAGGCAATGGACCCCATGCTGCCTAGGCTGAGAACCAATAAGTGACAAGGCAGGCACCACACGGAGGCAGTTTTTATTCCTGTCATTTTTAAGAAAATGTTAGAAAGCGGGCAAAGGTTTATTTTTGTGTAATGTGGACGGATAATGTGATTCCATATATAATGGGTTGTTTGGGGGGGGGGGAGGAGGGGGGGTTTCATTTAGTGTAGGGGATTTTGAGAGCATGCAAACACATCGCACTTCCACATTTCCTTGTTAATTTCCACATCTAATAATTTTTTGGTATATATATCCATGACCTTCCCTAAAAAAAAAGGAGAAAAAAAAATCCCGAAGATTCATTCAGTATTCGAGGAAGCCAAGTGCCAGCAGCTGGTCTCTGTGAGGGGGGGGATGGCATGCAGTCGGGTCATTTGAAACATTTGCATCAGAATCAATTCGTATAGAAAGGGGTATGGCTTTTGTTGCTATATATATATATATATATATATATATATATATATATATATATATATATATATATATATATATTTGATTTAACCATATATGGCTGAACGCTGATGTCGTCTACACTAAACCTTTATCTGCCACGTACTGCTTACCGAATGTTTTTCGAACGGTTATGTTTCAGATCTTGATCTCGTCTGGCTTGCCAAATAATTAAAACCGGCACAAAGCGTACGTCCAACTGTAAAGAGTATCATTAAGGCCGTCTTTGACAACGGCTTGATCCCTCGGTTAGCCGACACCGGCTAACCGAGGGGCCCCACCTTCGCTCGCCCTCCCCCTCACACAATCGATAATCGAGGTCGATTATCTCAATCGACCCTTCGGGGTCGGTTAGCCGCCCCCCTTACCCGGATGTCTACGAACATGCTTAATTAATGGGCAAATGGTGGGGGCAACTACGTACTCTGCAGTACCACAGTTTCTGAAAGAAACTTACATTGAAAGCAAGTTTAAATAGAATTATCAGAGAACAAGAATAGTTGGAGTCTTATTACTGAATCCAAATGAAGCTACGCACAGGGTCCAGAAACCTCGTAAGCTGTGATCAGCTTAATTTATTTTTGTCAGGCCACCTACGTATGACTCGCACAGAACAACCGTTGGAGAGAGACCTTTACCTATGCATGGTTTCGCGCAGTCCGCCTCTGTATTGCATGGGCCGGCGAAGACGCAGTCCTCGTGGGTTCTTTGATCCGTCGAATACCTTGAAATTAAGGAGCACGTACCCCACACAAAAACGTAAACCCGCGGGCGATTAAAGGTGAACCGGCGGAAAAAAACCGCCATTTTCTCTTATACTGTATAATATAGATTATAGATTGGATCATCCATATGTTGCACCTGCAGTATAAACTCGGTGAGATATATATATATATTAACCTGCAGGGGTGAGATAGTGAGAAAACTTGAACATGATCTTGAAGAACTGAGAGTGGGTGTGAATGAAAAGCAAACTCTGTATGAGGATTGTGTTTCTACAATTTTAACACTTGAGACAACTATTAAAAAGCATGGTTCAAAGCCTGAGAAACGACTAAAAAAATTTGGAAAAACTTAATAAAAACATTAAAAGTAGAGGTGCAGTCTGGTTCAAAGCTGTTGATGGTATTTTTTATTTGATTGTTGAACAAATTTATCCTATAGTACTGAAACATTTGCTTTTGTTTGAAACCTTAGTTTTATTTTCTTGCTTAATTTGCTTTTGCTCACCATTTTGTTTCTTTACATTACAATTGTCTTTACATAAACTATTATCTTTGAATTGGCTTCTCAATGCATTTGAGTGAAAAACTGATGCTAGAGGATGCTTCTGAAGCCTTAGTTTGCTTAGTCTTGAGAACATTGTTTGATGGGATTTTTTTAATAAGTGTGGTCTTCTATTCCTTTTTTTTGGAACTCCAAATTCAAGTGGGGCCATATTTAGTCAAAGATAGAGAAGGATAGATAAACTGTACAGAAGTGCTAGAGAAGGCTAGAGTTATTATTGTACAAGAGATGTTGCACAATGTGAATGGTTTCCTACGACTGCATGTGCTGGACTTTAGTTTTTTTCCTCCAATTCTATTATATAATGTTTCATTAAGTTATTTGATGTATATTTTTCAAGAACCGGGCTTGTTGTCTCTTAATTATAATTTCCTTATGGATGTGATCAACTCCTTCTTTAACTAGTATTTGTATTACAAATTCTAGACATTTTGTTTGTTTTTATTGAAATAAAAGCAATGTGTAGTAACAACTTCTTGGTTTATATTGATGTGCTAATATTGGAGTTTAGACGGAGTTCTTTGTTGATAATACTGGTGCGTTGAATGTGAGTCCATGAATGCACAAGAAATATTATATGAATGTATACTTGTGTAACATGAGTGCACGATAAGTACGTAAAAAAATAATAAATTAACCTACGTTTTCTTTTAATTGACACTAGTTCCTTTTCCTATGTTTATTAAAAAGTGATGTTAATACTTAGGCCTACATTTCTTCCGATAGGTAATAAAAAACAACATCTACGATTCTTTTACTACGTGGCAAAAAGTAAAACATGCGTTTCTTTCGGTACGTGACAAAAAGTAATACCTACGTTTCATTCGCTACGTTACAAAAAATAATACCTGGAGAGGGGAAGATTCACACACTACAAGAAAAGGCGGAGTTTCCGACGGTCGTAATCCGTCGGAAATCCGTCTGAATTTCCGTCAGAACTAATGTTTCCGACGGATTTTCGACGGATTTCCGTCGGATTAGGGCCGTCGGGTGATTATTGTCGCTAGTTCAGACAGACAAATTTTCTGTCAAAAAATCTGTCTGAATTTTTCGACGGATAAATGATTGTGAGAAGTTCCGTCGGTAACATTTAGAGCATTATATTTTTGACAGGATATTTTCTATCGGAGACTCTGTCGGACTTTTTTCCGACAGATTACTTGTTTATCGTAAAATCCGTCGGAATTTGTAACCTTACATGTTTCCGACATAATTTATTCCGTCGAAATTTCCGTCGGAAGTTTTTCCGATAGATTACTGGTTTTTGTCGTAAATTGATCTGTCTGAATATATAAGGTTAAAACAAATAAAAAATGTATGTGCGTTCCGACAGCATTGCTATTGCATCATAATATTTGTCGGAAAATGATTTTTATTTTTTAGAAAAGATATAAATTTTATATAAAAAGCTATTTAAATAAAAAAACATAAAAACAATTCATCACAAGTAAAACAAAAAGTAGGCAAGAAATGAAACATAATAACTTTTAATAATTTAATAATAAAAAAATCAACAAATATCGTCCATATCTTCATCCTCCTCGTCCTGCTCGTCTCCTATGTCGTCACTCGCTGGAAGATCCTATATTAAGAAAATAATAACATTAAATAGACATTCATGAAGAAAATTATGGAGCAGTTAAATTAAATAATTTCTTTAATTAAATAAATTCAAATAAGATATAATGCACTTCTAAGCGTCGGAATCAAACTGGTATTTGATTTAGAATTCGTCAGCTCTCACAAGTCACTTTTACCTTCTAAGTCGTGTTGGAACGATCGGCACACTGATCAGATAGATATTTTAGATTTTAGACCCCCGAACCCAACTTATTAAATTTTAACCTAAGTACATCTGAAGAATGCACTTGTGAACGCCGTGCTCAAACTGGGTGTCCGATTTAGACTCCATCACCTCTCACAAGTCACTTTTATCTCTCAGGTTATGTTGGAACAATCGACACGTCGATCGAAATGATGTTTTAGATTTTGGACCCTTAAACCCAACTTCTTTAATTTTAAACTAAATACATTTGAAGGATACACTTCTGAGCGTCGGGCTCAAACCGGGTGTCCGATTTAGGTTCCGTCAGCTCTCACAAGTAACTTTTATCTCCATGGTCGTGTTGAAAAAATCAGCACGTCGATCGGAGTGATATTTTGGATTATGGACCCCCAAACCCAACTTCTTTAATTTTAAACTATGTGCATTTAAAGAATACACTTCTGAGCGCCGGGCTCAAACCGGGTGTCCGATTTAGATTCCGTCATCTATCACAAGTCACTTTTGCCTCCCAAGTCGTGTTGGAATGATCGGCACGTCGATCCGAGTGATATTTTAGATTTTGGACACCCCTAAACCTAACTTCTTTAATTTTAAACTAAGCGCATTTGAAGAATTGAGTAATTTGAGTGCCGAGCCCAAACCGGGTATCCGATTTAGATTCCGTCAGCTCTCCCAAGTCACTCTCATCACCCAGGTCGCGTCGGAATGATCGGCACGCCGATTAGGTCAGTATTCTTACATTTTGGACCCTCGAACCCCTAGTTATGTGAATTGTTTTGAACTAAGTTAGTTTTGAAAACTAACTTCGTTTTGATTTGAGTAATTTGAGCGCTGTGCTCAAACCGGGTGTCCGATTTAGATTCCGTCAGCTCTCCCAAGTCACTTTTACCTCCCAGGTCGTGTTGGAACAATTAGCTATGGTCTCGTTGAGGACACCTTTATGCTAATGACCTGCAGTGAGTACGTGCATGGGGTTATGTTGACACCTTGAAAATGAGTAAGGGCAGAAACAGAATTGAAAGGAAGATCAGACCAACAGTGAAAGATCAATGACGAAGTTCCTCAACCATCTGCCCGGCTGAAGTCCTTTCCGGGCCAAGCTGATGTCCGATGCCATTGTCAGTTAGACGACGACACTGATGAAATAGCAGTCACCTGACTGATGAAACCCCCTAGCACACTTTAACAAGAGCCACACTACGGCCTCGTCTGAAGGTCTGCAGATGACACGTCATATCAAGTCAGATATTGATTTGTTGACAGATGAGATGTGAGCAACGATAAAGATAAAGCCAGAACCAGCAAATGAAGATTGTGAAGATTCCGGCAAGGTCCGAGCCACGGAAGGATTACCACTGAAACTATTACCCGGCTAAAGCCTCCTCGGGCTAAAGCTGATGCCCGGTGTTATCGTCATCCAAACGACAGCACTGATGAAATCCCAGTCTGCTGACTGATGAAATCTCAAGATGATCTCAACAAAGTTACGTCACTAATACTGGACCTTCTCCAGTTACGATGAATATCAGTTTAAAGAATTAAGAGAAGCCAAGGCACGTGTGAGGCCTAAAAGCCCTAAATGGGCCGGCCAGATGGGCTTCCGGGAGCGGCGCCAGAAACCTCAACAGGAGGCCACTCGGCGCGCCGGGAGCTACTGCGAACAGAGTGCCGCGCCGACTTCCACCTGCCGAGAAGATACAAAATGCAGATATAAAACCCCCTTCCCCTCGAGCAAGAAAGAAAAGAAAAAAAAGGAAGAGAAGCTCAGAAGATCCTCACCATCGCCACCGCCAGAAGAGAAAGAAGAGAGCCTCCTCCACTGAAAGAAAAAGAGAAGAGACCAATCCCAAAAAGAAGAAAGAAGAAGAAGAAGAAGAAGCTCCAGGTGGGCAGCAGGGGAGGGAGAGGAGTCAATGCTCCCCCCCCATGTTTTATTTTCTTCTCCATGTAGTCTTACGAGTTTTACCTCGATTTATCAAATGTAACCGGGATATCCCGGTCTTCGTTCTATTTCCCTTTCCCTCATTCCCCCTTTTTGATTGGTGTGAGTTTGGGATGATGCAATGGAATGAAATGCTTTGATGGCCCGTTTGAGACGTTTCCCCGTTTTCTTTCTTCTTCCTTACATGTATCTATGTTTCTGGTTCAACTGAACGTGAAATGATGAAGCCTTCCCATCTCTGGTTTCTCTCGAATGAGTGTTGCTCAGTATCTTGAATGATCGTTCTGATGCTTCAGGTCTGTTTGCTCCGATTGTTCTTCCTGGAGGAGCGTCGAAGGAAGAGTCCCAATCTTCACATCCATGGATTATTGGACTCTATCCTCTCACCCCTTCAGTGATGCCTACACTGGGTTGTCTCCCCATCTTTCATTCCGATTGTTTCCTTTTCTTAAGCCATTAAGGTCGCCCCAGGAATCAGGGACAGTTATCCCTTGATTTCCCTGGACGGCCGGCGACAGAAAAACACATCCCCATGGGTTTTAAATGGATGATGATCTCGAGCCCTCCATAGACCTCACCTTCCAGTGATCCCCTGGCACTGCCCAGCAAAGCCCTTGGCCTCCCCCCTCATTTGCATCCCAAATTCCCAGCCATTACCTGAATCCCAGAAAGAAATCTCAAAAAACAGAGTGCCGTAGAACCCTGAAACACATCTCGGCGCCCTCATCTATCTCGGCTCCAAGAACAGTGGAACAGGTGAACAGCCCTCGGCGTGAGCCTTCTCGCGCCGAGAACCCCCACTGCCCAGGCCGAAAAGGCCCCTTCACCATTTCTTCTTGCCCGCGCCGAAAGCCTTCTTGCGCCGATAAGCTCCCCAGCCCTTTTTGTCTTCGCGCCGAGAAGCTCGCGCCGGGGGCTCCTCTTTGGCTCCTCTCACCTTGGCGCCGGGAACCCTGGCCTTCTTGCCATTGGCGTCGGGCGCCCCCCCTGTCCTCCTCTTCATCGCGCCGGGAACCCCGACCCTCTCACCTTGGCGCCGGGAACCCCTGGCCTCCTTGCCATTGGCGCCGGGAGCCCTGGCCTTCCCATTTTTGGGTCATGCCGAGAGCCCGTGCCCATTCAGAGTGCGCCGAGAGCCTAATCTGCCACCCAACGAACCCCAACACCCAGAGCAAACCCACACAGGGATATCCGTGGATCACCAGATATGTCCCGGGGATAAAATTAAAGGGAGTCAGACTCCCTTATGTTCCATCAGTTCGTGTCGGGATTACGACAACCTACCCCCTTTTAGCTCCGATGAGCTCTGCCAATGCATGAGTGCCACCAGCTCTTATAAGGGAAGAGTCAAATATTGCCCCAAGGCATACATGTATAATGGGAGAGGTTCGGCCTCTCTATCTCTCGGCTTTCATCCCGGCACTCCGTGGGTGATAGCCTATTCTCCCCTGGGCATAACTCAGATTATGGGGAGATGCTGTCGAAATGTTGATCGATGCTTTAAAACCCCATCGTGGTTACAGCTCAGTCTGCCTGTGATTTAAATCCGCTTTCTCCCCTTTCCCCTACACCCAGTTTTTGAGCCACTGGTCGTCTGTTTCTGTGGTTGATGTTATTATCTTACCCGCCTTCCTGGCCCTGGTATGAAGTTTAAAATGGTGCATATGAATATCTGTTTGTCTTATGAGGCCTCCTATTTCGGCGTTTAATCAAGGGTTGTCCTTCTTAGGAAGGGCGTGATTAACGTCATAGCCTTTATGGTATGGTAGACTTTTGGTCCCGACTCGGACTTCACAATCGACTGACCAAGTCAAGTCGAGCGTACAATGAAATCGTCACACATGTGACTGGCACGCCAATTAACCAAACCAATAAATCAATGAACTAATAAATATTCAAGATCCATAGATAAATTCCCCGCGTCCCCAAGTCTGGCACGCCCGGTGGGACTTCGTCTCCCTTCATCTCTACGCCGAAATAGGAGGCCCAGTGGGCCCCCCCTCAAATTTTTGATTCTGTGCTTTCTCTATTTTCAGGGAACTACAATGACGGCTGAAATCATCTCTGTACACTTTGATCAACAAGTGGTCGATGTACATGTTCGAGAGGGCTACCTGACGGTACCTCTTTTGTTCGGATCAATGTCGCCTGCTGTCGGGATGCCCAACTGCCTGGGCCTCATCTTCACCGACTTGCTCGAAATCGACAACCAGGAACAGAAGATTGTTGTCAAGACATTGCCACAAGCTGCCATCCCCAAAATGAGCCGGGGGATGCAGGATACTCCTGAGGTCGTGGCCTGCTTCGTCCATCACGAGGCGAAAAGGGGCGCACCCTCTGCTGCTGGAAGGAGGAGGAGATCCGACAGGAGAGCCCGGTCCACTGCCGCGGGCCGCCGGATATCCAACTCAGGAATGACAATGCTGATCGGAGGAATCCGGACAAACCTCAACGGCCGCCCGAGGGAGGTCAACCCGGATGTGGTCGTCCCGAGAGTACCCACTACCAACAGATTCCAAACTCTGGCTACTAGGAGGGCCGACGTCGAGAAAGAGGACCGAAGGCCGTTAGCACCAAAGCCGCCCAAGTTCAGACAGCTCTAGCGGCAGAAGAAGACCTAGAGCTGGGCCCCAGCTCAAGATGAAGAAGACATTGCTGCCACCACTGTTGCCCGCTTCAAGGCAGGGAGCAGAAGAGGAAAAGGAAGAGACATAAGAAACGCTACTACTGTTCACCCCGGGGCGCGGGGCAGAAGAGATGAGGAAGAGAATGAAGGAAGAAATCTGACTACTATTCGCCCCAGGATGAGGGGCAGAAGATATGAACAGAAGGAAGACCTAACGGTCACCCACCCCATGGCTGGGGGCAAAAGGTGGGAAAGAAAGAATTATGCTGCTGCTGCCAACTGCTGCCAGGATGGGAGTAGAAGGTTCAGGGAGGAAGAGGAAATGAGAATAAGCGAACCAATCGCTGCCGTCACTCTAAGAAGACCAAGAGCTTGCGCCAGACAGGCTGATATATTCAAATACTGCAAAGCCGAGCACCTGACTGCTCAGGTGGGGAGACTGGCTTATCAGCAGAAGAGTCAGGAAAGATTGATGCTCCAACCAAAGCCACGAAGGCACAATCGAGAGGAGATGAAACAAGTGGCTCAAGACTACTTTCACTACCTGGGGAACTCCGCCCTCGGGCAGCAAAGATTATCCCGTGCCTTGGGCACCATGGATGAAGAAGAAGAAGAAACCCTTCAAGAAGTGATGCTCGGAGTCTCCTCCTCCGATTCCAATGATTATGAAGGAGGCCATAGAGCCTGGTATGGGAAAGAAGACCTGCATGGGGAAGAAGCCAGAAAAAGAATATCAGTCTTTGATCGGCTCAAATACCCCGATCAGATGAGAAGGAAAGTCTACAGGCAGAGGGAAAAGATGCAGATCTTTGCCTGCAATATGGCCGGGCTTGTCGAAGGGTAGGATATGTTACCGACACAGTCAGATGAACTGCTCAGACTAGCAACTAGACCAGGTCTCGTCACAAGAAGAGGCCAGGCAGCAAAAGATAAGATGAAGACTAATGATGAAGCCTGCAAGATCACCACTATGACAGTTAATGTGGTGACAACGGAAAAGGAAGACAATCCCTTCTTTGATGATGCTGAAGGGACTTCAGAAGATCTACAGATCCCGTCAACCCTGGATCCCATGATCCAGATGATGTTTAGAAGATATCAACAAGAGATCAATCCTCTCAGAAGATAGCTAAATGAGAGGCACGAAGTTACACCGATCTCCAAGCAAGCCGAGCCTGTGGGGCAGACTGCCAGCTCAACAGAAATGGCTATTCCAGCTAATCCTCTCCCGGCTGATAAGGGCAAAGCGCCGAGCCAACCTATTCTGCAGTAGACAGTAGCTCAGCCCTCTGTATCTCAGACGCAGCCTACCGCGCCGGCCTTGCGCGCAACTGTGATGACAACTCCTTATAGTCAGCAGCAAGCTCACTTCTTCCCGGAAAACATAGATCCGGCCATAGCCCAGAAGCTGATGATTGAAAAGATTGTGGAGATGAAGCTGTCTGAAAAGACTGGTGATGATGCTAGTACCTACGATGTGTACAAGGTACTGTATCCTCCCCAGTATGCTGCTAAGAGACTACCTCTAGGCATCAGTAAGCCGCCGAAGTTTGAAAAGTTCAATGGCCAGGGCTCTCCCAGGGAGCACATAGCTTACTACACCACAATCATGGGTGACTTGGCAGCTGAGGAAGCTTATCTGCTTAAGTTCTTCGGCTCATCCCTCACCGGGATAGCCTTTGAATGGTATTCAAGCCTGCCGGCTGGGTCAGTGACCGATTGGCCTGACATGCAAAGAAAGTTCCGCGACAGATTTCACGTCACGGAAAGAGAAATTACAATAGCCGAACTATATACAACCAGGCAGAAGCAAGATGAAACAGCACTGGACTACATCAAAAGGTGGAGGAACTTAGCTATGAGATGCAGAAGACCTCCTCATCAAGAAGATGCAGTGCAAATATGTAAGCAAAGCCTCAGGAGAGAGGTACTGGAAAAGATGATTGGTGCAGATGTCAGAACATTTGACCGATTGAACAATATAGTGGCGGAGGTCGAGACGTTCCTATCTAAGCGTCCAACCGCCAATGCTCCAACTATGCCGAAAGGGAAATCTAGTGATCGACGACCGTCGCACTCTGAGGCCAACACCGTCGATTTCAGAACCTTTGAGCAACAGAAAGGGAAGAAGGGGGCAGATGAAGCTCCCCCGCCGGCAGACACAGCAGAAAGAAAAGATAAGGTCTCTCTAAGAAACAAAATGAGAAAGCCATATTCTTTCCCGAAAGATAAGACAGCCGCACTATTCAACTGGGCATACAAGTTCAACAAGGTAACATTGCCCGAGCCAAAGAGACCCGATGACGCGACGAAGAAAGGTGATCCACTGTTCTGTCCATATCACCGTGCGCTGGGGCACGCAATTGAAGATTGCTACGTCTTCAAGGATATTATGGAAGGCATGGTCAAAAAGGGCGAGCTACAGCTGGGAGATTACCAGGTAGAACCACCTCGTCCACATGAGCCTCCGGCATTAAAAATGGCCGCCAATATGATTTCAATCTACCAGCAGCTGCCTAAGGAGGCCGTTGAAGAATGTACTAAGCATACTTATGAAGCTTGCTTCCTCACCCCACTGAAGGACCAGGAAGGATGGCAGATGAAACCCATGAGGAACAGAAAGAAGACTCCCGCAGCCAATACCAATGGAGCAGTTATCCGCGGTGTCACACCCAGACCTGAACCGCCTCTAGTAAAGCCAGTATGGCACACAGCTGAGACAGGGCCAGTCATCCGGATCCCCACTCATAACCGAAGAAGACAAGTCCCCCTACCTGCACATAAGGAAGAAAGTCCTGCAGCCAGGCGTTTACAGCAGTATATTAATGGGCTCGATGAATATGAACAGAAAAAGCCCGGGCACCTGCTGGTGAAAGACTGTATACTCTGGGAACAGCTCGAAGAAATGAAAATTAAAGAGCAGTCAGAGGCAGAACAAGAAAAAGCCGAGACTGAACCCTTCTGGGGGCAGGGGCCAATGAAGCCAAATTCCCAGAAAAAGAAGAGACGGCCCAAGCCCAAGAAGGGAAAGAGGGTCGTGACAGTACAGTGCAACACCCTGTCAGCACTCTTTACTTCGCCCGGGGAGGATGATGAGGATGAAACATCAAATGCCCTGCTAGAAGCCAACCATGCCAAGGCCTCAACCTCGGCACATGCAACACGCTCCGGAAGAAGGTGGGGGCGCCCACCACCAGCCAATCATAACATTATGTTCAGAGGGGAACAACCCTACCAGATTCCTGAACCAGAGATACGAGGTGTCCAGGTTCCTCTCCCTGCCAGCCTGTACCAAGAAAAGAAGAAAGGAGGTCAGACTCCAACATTTCTGGAATTTCTGTCCGGTCTAGAAAATGAGCAGTCAACACAGGCTGGGCCAGATAAAGGCAAGAGACCTCAGCAATCGGTGTCCATAGCCCACAAGCAGAATGAGAAAGAAGGGGATAACCCTCTCACGGCACCAGGGGCCGTTGCTATAGAAGAAGGCCCCCAAGAAATCAGTCCAGGGGATGAAACCAGCACTGGGCCGCAGAGGCCACGGGCACCACATGAACCTCCAAAACCCCGATGGGCGGAAGAAATGAGACTGTCTAATGTCAGGGTGGGCAGCCGGATCATGAAAATGCTAAAGAAGCTCCCTACCAGATTCTCCATCTGGGAGATTCTCTCTCTGAGTGAAGAGGCTCGCCAAGCAATTGTTGATGCCTTGCAGTCACCGGCACAATATGAAGCACTCTTGACAGAAGTGAATTCTGGGCCGTCAGTTACACTCACGGAGGATGACATGCTGATTTCGAATCCCTATCATAACAGACCGCTGTATATGAGGGGTTCCCTGAACTGTCAGCCACTGAGCAGGATACTGATAGATCCCGGGGCTGTCGTGAACATTCTCCCATACCGCATCTACCAAAAACATTACTTTGATTTGCAGCTTACCAAGGTCAGAGACATGAAAATTGCGGGATTCAACCAGAAATGCGAGACGCCCCTTGGGGTGGCTGATTTTAACCTCACATTGGGGGATCTCACTACCGTGGTACAATTCTATGTAATCGACTCCAACACCACATATAAGGCCCTGCTGGGGAGACCGTGGCTGCATGAGTATCAGATAGTGCCGTCCACGCTGCATCAGTGTATTAAATACTGCCATGAAGGAAAAGAAGAG
Source organism: Amorphophallus konjac (assembly GCA_022559845.1). Taxonomy (NCBI): domain Eukaryota; kingdom Viridiplantae; phylum Streptophyta; class Magnoliopsida; order Alismatales; family Araceae; genus Amorphophallus; species Amorphophallus konjac. Next base: position 314,934,194 of record CM040123.1, on the reverse strand, counting down.
AGGGTGTTTGCAGATCTGCATCCCTTCGAAGTGTTCCAGTGCCAAATGCTCGATGCGTCCTACTACACCGAGGTGTCACAGAAGGGTGAAAAGAAAGAGGCTGTGGCCAGCCAGAAGAAGTCGGCGACGAAGGCAAGAAATTGGTCGCCACCGCCACCAAAGGGCTATATTAAAAAGCATGAGGTAGCTCACATCTCTTATGCCGGTGGATCACCCCTCCTAGCATTCACCCGGATGATATCAATGAAGAAATGAAAGAAAAGTACACACAAGTGGAGGTGCCGCAGGGTTTATTTAAACCCGTCGTCAGCCTTGAGTACCAGAAGGTGCTACCACTGAAGACTATGGAAGTCCCTCGCTTCTGCGAGCCTCCTACCATATTCTACACTGGGGAGTCAGTCGAGGTAGATGATCAAGACTGCATGGTCCCTGAAGAGGCTGCAAACTAGATGGTGCCGATTACGGGCTTGGACTATACTACCCGACGGGTTTCGTAGATGTTCTCTAAGATGCAGATGCCATCACTACAACCTGCTGCCCAAAAGAAGGCGTTCCAGGAGCTATGGGATCCGCCTCGGGATAATAAAGAACTGAGGAAGATCACTCAGCACCCAGGATTGGGTTATACCCTTCAAGAATACTATGAAGCTGAGGTGATGTCATATCCGTCTCTACCAGCATGAAGACCCTCCCGAGGTGGGATATGACAAGTACCCCTCGGAAGATGAAGAAATCATTTATCAATCCATAATGAACAATGAAGCCCCAGACAGTCAGCCGGAGACGGGGACGTCTAATGAAGCAAAGAAAGATTGGTGGTGGGAAGACCTACCTTGCAAAGAAGATCTATTCCATGCTGAAGCAAAATTTGACACGGGAATCCCGGATGAAGACCAAGCAGCCAAAGAGCTGAGGGAATGCTTGGAGTTTAGAGCATCCTGTGCCGGAAAATGATATGCTAGGGACTGAGTTACCCGATGATGAGACGCTCGAGGCCTGCCAGACCCAGTCTGTTATGTGGCAACTATTCTTTGATGGAGCATCTAGAAAAGAGATAGACTCCGATGGAAAGACCAGAATACGGGCCGGAGCCGGTATTGTGCTGAAATCACCAGAAGGGGAGGTCGTGCATACTTCCTGTTCTATAAACAAGCCCTGCACCAATAATGAAGCCGAGTATGAAGCTCTGATAATCGGGCTATATATAAGCCTCAACATGGGTATCCAAATGCTCCAGGTATTCGGCGATTCGATGTTGGTGATAAAGCAAATCCAAGGGGAGTTCGAAGTGCGAAAGCCAGAACTGAATCCCTACCACCAAAAGGCTGTGAGCCTCATGGCGAAATTCTATCATATTGAGCTCAAGCATGTGGGCCGTGGACATAATGCCCAGGCTGATGCACTGGCAAAGCTAGCCAGCTCACTAGCAGTCCCGCCAAATGAGACACTGAACATTGTTGTTATGAACCGGCGACAAGTCCCCAGTATGCTAGAAGGGTGCCCCGAAGAAGAAGAAGTCGCTATTGTTAGCACAGAACAGGCATCTGACTGGAGACAACACTTGCTACAGTGGTTCCTGCACCAACAGCTACCGCATAAAAGAGAGGAGAAGATGAAACTTCTGAGAATCAAAGATTCTTATGAATTCAGAAATGGGACTCTGTTCCGAATAATGGCAGATGCGCGCAAGAAGATTCTACTCCGCTGCCTGTCCTTTGAGGAAGCCTGGCAAGCGATGAAAGAAACACATGCTGGGACAGCAGGTGCCCACCAGGCTGGTCCCAAGATGAAGATAGAAATCAAGAAGCTGGGCTACTATTGGCCCACCATGTTTGAAGACTGCTGTAAATTTGCAAAATCATGCCAGAAATGCCAGGAGCATGCTACTGTGCCTAGAAGGCCTCCTACAACTCTGCACCCTACAGTTCCCAGCTAGCCCTTTGCACAATAGGGAACTGATGTAGTCGGGCCACTGCCGAGTTCCTCGGCCGGACATAAGTACATACTGGCCATAACAGATTACTTCTCCAGATGGGCGGAGGCTATAGCATTAAGAGAAGTGACTGGTGAACTGGTCGCCAGATTCATCAAGCAGAACATTATCTTCCGGTTCGGGATCCCCAGCCGAATGATATCTGACAATGGAAGTCATTTCAGAAATCAGAAGGTCTATCGGCTTGCTGAGAAGTATAAGATCGAATGGAGGACCTCCACCCCTTACAATCCACAGGCAAACGGATTGGCAGAAGCTTTTAACAAGACTCTCTGCACCTTGCTGGCCAAGGTCGTCAGTTCTAATAAAAAGGACTGGGAAGAGAAAATGTATGAACCTCTGTGGGCATACCGCACCGTCTTCAAGACACCTACAGGATGCTCACCATACTCGCTAGTATACGGCTCAGAGGCAGTGGTCCCGCTAGAGCTGGAAGTCCCGTCACTCAGAGTGGCAGTCCAATGTGGCCTGGCCCGTGGCGAACAGACCAATGCAGAAAGAAGACTAGAAGAACTGGCTGAATTGGAAGGGAAGCGCCTCCAAGCCCAGAAGAGTATCCAAATGTATCAGGCCCGCATGGCCACTACATTTAACAAACTCGTGAGAGGACGAGAATTCAAGAAAGGTGACCTTGTCATGGTCAAGAAAAAAGAAGTCATGGCGTCCAACCCAAAAGGAAAGCTGAATGCTAATTGGGAAGGTCCTTATGTGATACAGAGGGTCTACGAAGGAGGGGCCTACGTAGTTGTTAACCATCGAGGGGAAATCCAGTTCTCACCACTCAACAGAAGACATCTAAAGCTGTATCATGCGGCACAGCCAACATTCCCCGAGTAATCGGATAGAATCTACACCCTTTTCTTGGTCTAGCGGCACTCCGCCCTAGCCAAGCTACCCTCCCTTGGTCTAGCGGCACTCCACCCTAGCCAAGCTACACCCATTTCCTGGTCTAGCGGCACTCTGCCCTAGCCGAGCTACCTTCCTTGGTCTAGCGGCACTCCGCCCTAGCCGAGCTACCTTCCTTGGTCTAGCGGCACTCCGCCCTAGCCGAGCTACCTTCCTTGGTCTAGCGGCACTCCGCCCTAGCCAAGCTACCCTCCCTTGGTCTAGCGGCACTCCGCCCTAGCCGAGCTACCTTCCTTGGTTTAGCGGCACTCCGCCCTAGCCAAGCTACCCTCCCTTGGTCTAGCGGCACTCTGCCCTAGCCAAGCTACATTTTCTTGGTATAACGGCACTCCGCCCTAGCCAAACTACACCTATTTCTCGGTCTAGTGGCACTCCGCCCTAACCGAGCTACACCCTTTTCTTGGTATAAAGGCACTCCGCCCTTACCAAGCCACCCTCATCTTGA